>PVIH01019612.1:10413-34940 GCA_004025045.1 Sigmodon hispidus
CTGAGTAGTATTCCATTGTGTAGATGTACCACAGTTTGTTAATCCATTCTTCAGTTGAGGGACATCTAGGTTGTTTCCAGGTTCTTGCTATTACAA
Source organism: Sigmodon hispidus (assembly GCA_004025045.1). Classification (NCBI taxonomy): domain Eukaryota; kingdom Metazoa; phylum Chordata; class Mammalia; order Rodentia; family Cricetidae; genus Sigmodon; species Sigmodon hispidus. Next base: position 10,510 of record PVIH01019612.1, read on the forward strand.
ATAACGCTGCTATGAACATAGTTGAGCTAATACCTTTGGAGTGTGAATGTGCCTCTTTAGGGTATACACCCAGAAGTGGTATTGCTGGGTCCTTGGGGAGATTCATTCTCCATTTTCTGAGAAACTGCCATATTGCATTCCAAAGTGACTGAACAAACTTACACTCTCACCAACAATGGAGGAGTGTTCCCCTTGTTCCACATCCTCTCCAACATAGGCTGTCATCTGTGCCTTTTATCTTAGCCAATCTAACAGGTGTTAGGTGGTATCTCAAAGTTGTTTTGATTTGCATTTCTCTGATGGCTAAAGATGATGAACACTTTTTCAGGTGCCTTTCAGCCATTCGTAGTTCCTCTGCTGAGAATTCCCTTTTTAGATCTGTACCCCATTTTTCGATAGGGTTATTCAAGGGTTTGGGCTCTAAATTCTTGAGCTCTTTATATACCTTAGAGATCAGTCCTCTATCACTTGTAGGGTTGGTGAAAATCTTTTCCCATTCTGTAGGCTGGCATTTTGTCTTATTGACAGTGTCCTTGGCTTTGCAGAAGCTTCCCAGCTTCAGGAGATCCCACTTATTGATTGTTGGTCTTAGTGTCTGTGCCACTGGTGTTCTATTTAGGAAGTGGTCTCCTGTGTCAATTTGTAGAAGTGTATTTCCCACTTTCTTTTCTATCAAGTTCAAAGTGGTTGGGTTTAAGTTGAACATGTTGCTATACTTAAGTCCCTGTAACACTGCTCAAGATGGAACATTCTCTTCAACATCTATCCCAGGGAAGTAAAATCAGGAGTTGTATATCCCTTGAGAAGAATAGTATCAAATGCCCCTTTCATTAGCAGGAATTGCCAAAAGTAAGATGATTTCTGTCCCCTAGGGAAAAAAAATGCTCCCAGGTTTGAAATAAGAATTTCTAACAAAAGCTTATAAACCTCATAAAGAGAGCCAAATGGTCACCTATAACCTCTTTCTAGCAAGACAAAACTATGCTGATATTATATCATACTGTATATTTAAATATTTAAATATTATCTCATTATATTTCTAATCTTCTCACATGACAAAATTTCTTTTCATTGCAGCATAGTGTCTTGCTTTATTGCATTAGTTGTGGTTGTACAGAAAAATAGAAGCAATAAGATGTGTGTGTGTATATATATATATATATATGAATGGTTATATATATGTATGTGGTGTCCAATATACGTGTGTGTAGACAATATCTGTGTGTTAATGTGATGATTATGCTTTTGGCTCTACTTTGTCTACAGATAAATTATAAAATGGTAATAAATATATTATCTACAAATTGGCTAGTGGAACTATGGGGTGAATGTATCTCATAATCTACAAGATGGCGACTAAGAAAAACTAGTGGAGAAATTTAGTTTGATTCTAAAGATTTGAGACCCAGAGGTAGAGGTGGTATAAGTTGCAATCTGAGTTTGAAGTCTAAGGACCAGTGATGTCAATGGAAAAAGATAAAAACCCTAGATGACTGATGGCCCAGATAAGAAAGATATGGACAAACATGGACAAATTGCCTTTCTCCCAGGTTTTAGTTCTACTTGTGCCCTGAGTAGGTTGGATGAGAATAATCTGTATAACGTCTAAAAACTCCAATGTTAAACTCTTTTAAAACACCCTCAAATTTCTGCTAAGCAACCCTTCTACAGTCAAACCAGAAGTTTGTGGGTTTTTTGTATTTTTGTTTGTTTGTTTGTTTGTGTGTTGTGTGTGTGTGTGTGTGTTTTAAATCACTTTATTCACACATCATCTTTCAATGAAATAAGGTTTTTGCTTAAAGTCCACTAATGAGTGAGTACATCCCCTGCTTAGTGGTGGCCATAGTGCATCCGTAGGCATTAGCTATGAACTACTGTGCTTTCTTCATCTGTAGCTGAGTCTAACCTGGCTTGAGGAGCTTTTGATTTTATCTTTTATGTTTTATGTATTTTAGAGAAAAGAGAAGTTTTATTACTTACTGTATGGATTTTTTTTAGCTATCCTGAATGTTTTCCTTTTTATATGAAGTTTGATATTGATTTTCAAAAAACAATTTAAAAAGATGAAAAAAATAAAATATGTCATGTAAAAAACAGGAAACACACACACACACAAACAAACATCCTCAGAAGCTCCATTCTGTATTTCAAGACTTCAATTTGAGCATTTTGGTGGCTGGATCAAGGAAACTATAGGTTTCAGACAAGTCTGAACTAAACAGAGAGACTCTGATCCAAACAAACAAATAAAATATTTACATATAAACACAGAAACAGTGTTACATTAGATATGCCATATCTCTTAACACAGATGGATTGATACATAAAATTAGTCAAGGCTTTATGACATAGTTTTGGAGACAGTGAATCTTAGGAGGCAACTAAGTATGTAATCATCTTACTAAGTTGCAATCTAAAATTAATTTATAACAGAAAGTAATGCATATAGCTTTATACAGATTATGGAAATAAGTAATGATGAAACCTGGCAATCGCTAGCAGATGGAAGCCACCACTATGCCCTGGACTTTGAAGAAATGGGTGTGTTACTGAGTATAGAGACAGCCCTGGAGCCAGTGTCATGGGGCAGAAGATGGAATCATAACACCCCTGAAGGAGCTGGAACTGTGCAGGCTGAAGTCACAGGTAGGATATATGCAACCTCTCCCTCTTCCCTCCCATTGACTTCAGTCTCAGACCAAGAGCTCTCCTCATGCAGACTTACATTTCGCCTCAGTGAGGAGACATGAGCAGAGAACAGCTGCCTGGTAGTCAAATCAGAGAGCAGGTGGACAGGGAGACATAGGTCTGAATAAACAGAACATTCAGTTGTAGAAAAGATATGATCCCAAATATCTGTTATACAGATAAAATCAAAATAGGAAAAGCTGTAAATGCTTAATAAGATGCTTTCTCTATGTGAAAAATTGACTTACTGTGTTTGATGTTATTGTTTAAAATTGATGATGATTTAATTCCAAATCAAAAACCTTTATCCATCACATGCCCACATATAAACATACCACATACTTTTTAATTTATTGACATGCTGCAAACAAGAAAGTTTAAGGAATGCTAATTTTGCCTTATAAAGGCTGAAGTAGTCTTTCTTTTGGTTCAAAATGGAGTTTCTATGAAAATAACCTTCACCTAAATTAGTTTTTAATTTTATTCTCTGCTACTAGTAAGGAATGTTTATCTTCTGGTGGAGACAGAAGCATTTCTAATGGAACATGAGGGAGAGTTCTCACTGCTGGACAGGTGCAGCCCAAACTCACTGCAGCATGGAGGTCATTTTAGGTAAATACATTTATAAATTACATTATAGGACTTCTCCCTCAATCTTTTATAGGTTTTAAGTTTTAATTATGGGCTTAAAATTTTATATTAAGAAAATATACTCATGCTTGGAAGACTATTTAAAACCTATTGACTAAATCATAAAATACTATATTATTTCTATTATTAAAACTATCACTGACTTTCACTCTTATAATGAAAGACTGAAGTAATGCATTTTAAAATAATGTAAAAATGTAAGTATATATATCTTTTTTCAAAATATAGACAATTTACTATAACATGTTTCATAATTTTTGCTTAATATCTGTAAATTTTGAACAATCTAAAGATTCTCTGAGTTTGATGATAAACAATCTGAAAACATAAATTAAAAACAAACACTCAGCTGACCCTATAGACTATCACTAAAAGCCATACTTATTCTTTGCATATCTAACTTATGTTCAACTACAAAGGAAACATGCCAAGTGCTTTTGGGGTGTCAGCCAGGGAAGTCAGCATTTTAGGGCTAAGAGACAATTTATGCTTACATTAACATTCCCTGACCTAAGCACATGGCAGTTAGAACCTTTGTGTGTATGTGTGTGTGTGTGTGTGTGTGTGTGTGTGTGTGTTTATTCCCAAGGGAACTTTTAGAAGTCCTTCTGTAGTTTCACAATTGTTCAGCCTTCATGTTCTGTGTTGTATGAACTTAGTGATCATGAAAGCTTAAGTAGCCCATTGGATCCTGATGGCGCAAGACAAGTTTAATCTCATTAAAATTGCATACAAAGCTCTTTACGATCTTCCCTTTCACACTCATTCATCTCTCACTGCTCTTTCTTTCCTAACTTTACTGCTTCACTATCAAGTTACACACAGATCTCAAAATGTGCCATGTTAGTGACTTAGAACATGTTGTTTCTTCTAGCGGGAATGGCCTCATTTGAATTGGATCATCTAGGTCAGTTCCTCTTACTCTTTGACAGCCATGGGAATTTATTCCTTTAAGAAGTCCTCTGTGTATAGTTGTCATCCCTCCCTAGGTCAGTGCACAGTAGGATTACTCATTGATGCATAACACTTTTCAGTGAGTGTCATGAAGGGACATACTGAAGGTGCTCATAATAGGTGCTGACAATATAAAATGTCTTTCTAGCTCCCAAAGCAATGCATTTGAGCTGAAAAAAAAAAAAAAGATGATACATAATAAATGTCATTCTGATTGTTGGCTACAGGTACAATGTTCAACTTTATAAACTAAGAAAATTATTTGTTGATGGCTTAGAAAGGAAGTAAGGTTACAAATCCTCATATTCTTATATTAACACCTCAGGCAAGCAAAAGCTGTTGAATTTGATCATGTGATTTTTGCCATTTTCCTTAATAAAACTTTAAACAGGCACTGCTCTAACTGATCAGTAACTATACATGGGGTCACTAACCAACCTTTCTCTGAAATGCATTCGCTGGGCGATGAGAATCTGCAACACATGCATTCCTTCGAATCAAAAAATTTTCATTGTCCTGATAGACCTTCATTTGTATTTACTAACCATTCCTAAAGCTGCAGTCAGTTCTTTCACTGGTCACTATTGATTTATTTAAAGCATTTCTTCTTTTCTTATACTTGTACTTTAACTGTAGAAAATCTCACTGCTGTTTTGCTTCACTGTTAAAGCATATAGGTCTATAATTCTCTGCTTTTGCCATTTTTCATACTTGCTGAAGGTATTTTTGTTTCCAGAGTAGGACCCTTTCCCCTCTTTATTTTTTTCATATTCGGAGGTGACTCTTATATCAGATGAAATTTATGTAAGATCACTGTTATATGCAATAATTAAATAATAATTTTAAAGACTTAATCTGAATGCTGACAGCTTTCTCATGATAGTCAAAATCTCCCTGATGAAAACCAAAAAAATATGTAGTGAGGAAAAGATCATCACAATGAATATGTAAGGTAAAGGATCATCAATGTGATTGAACACTGAGGGAGATTTTATTAGATGACATGACCAAAAAAGCTAAGCCTGTCACTCTGTAGATAATTGAACAAAGAGAAGTATTCAGCAAGTTATAGAGTCCCACATGATTTTGTCTGGTTATTGATAATCAGGTGCATGAGGGAATTATATGGGATTGAAGAAAGAATAATTCTAAACAAAGGTTTTAATACCCTTAGCCTGCCATGATGGCAAGTACTATAACCCCTGGTACACAGAGGGCAAATAGAGAACCATTAATTTAGCCAAGGAAATAGAGGAAACATGAGTGACACAGTAGGAATTTATTTCAAATTTAAAAAAAAAAAAATGAAGTTCACATAAACTTGCCCTCATATTTAAATTAGAAATTATCATAACTTATGTATTCAAAGGGTTTTTCTTATTGATATGACAAAATTAGTCATAGCCTAAATATCACTTTGCCCCACATTACAAAACAATATGCAAAAGATCTAGTTGTTTCAAAATGACATACTCATGACAGTGAGGTTGGTGTTTTTGTAGGACTCCTAAAGTGGGAGTGAGGGTGTCTCTGAGTCTTTTGCCTGCTGGGTTACCTAGTTCACCCTTACTATGAGGCTTTGTGCCTACTCTTATTGTAATTTGTTAGGCCATGTTTGCTGAATATCCCTGGGAAGACTGCTTTTTTAGGGGGGTGGGGGGTGAGGGGTGGATGAGAAGTGGGAGGTTGGAGGGAAGTGGGAGAAGTAGAGGAAGGGGAAACTATGATTAGAGTGTAATGTATGAGAAGAGAATAAAGGAAGAAAACTTAAAATTGTGTTGAAGTAATGATAGGGATTGCATTGAATCTCAATTGCTTTGATAGAATGGGCACTTTGACTATGTTACTTCTACTGATCCATGAATATGGAAAATCTATCTTCTGATATCTTTTTTAATTTACTTTTTCAAAGACTTGAAGTTTTTTCACTTGCTTGATTACAGTTACCCAAATATATTTTTTATTATTTGAGTCTATTGAGAAAGTGTTTCCCCTATTTCTTTCTTGATATGTTTGCTGTTTGTATATATGAGGGCTACTGATGTTGCTAAGTTAATTTTGTAGCCATGTACTTTGCTGAGAATGTTTATCAGCTGTAAGAGTTCCGCAGTGCAATTTTAGTGTCTCTTATATATCATATCATCTGTAAATTAAGGTACATTGGCTTCTCCTTTTAAATTTTGTATCCCTAATATTTCTTTTAGTTAGTTGCTCTAACTAAAAATTTCAGGTACTGTACTGAATAAGTATAAACAATCTGTCTTGTTCTTGATTTTAGTGGAATGGCTTTAAATTCCTCTACATTTAACTTCATGGATTTGCTGTAAACTTTCTTATTATGCTAAAGAATGTCCTTTGTTTCCCTAATCTCCCCAAGACTTTTATAATGAAAAGATATTGTATTTTGTCACAGGCTCTTTCTGCATCTAGTGAGATGATTCTGTAGTTTTGTCTTTTAGTTTGTTTATATGGTGGATTATATTTATCAATTTATGTATGTTGAACCATCTCTGCATCTCTGGGTTAAAGCCTATTTCATTGTGCTAGAGGATCTTTTAGATGTTTTCTGGGATTCAGTTTGCAAGTATCTTATCAAGTATTTTGCATCTACACTCCTAAGGGAAATTAGTCTGTAATTCTTTCTTTGTTGAGTCTTTATGAAGTTTGCATATCAGGATAACTTTGGCCTCATAAAATGTTTCCTCTGTGTGGTGATATATGTTACATACTTAATAAAACCTGGAATATAAAGAGATCAACCCACAGTCAAAAACTAGGCAGACACAGCTCAGTAAATTCTTCAGCTTTGAGTACAAGGCCAAACAGATGGGCTTCAATGGCACACATCTTTAATCCCAGCATGGGGAAAGTTAAGAGTGGTGACCTACCCTTTTGGTCCCATAACTCCAGAGACAGAGATCTTTCTCTGTGTCAATTTAAGGCTGACTACTAAATAGAGTAGGTCGCACCTTTAATCCTAACCTGGATGGGATACAGGTGGCTAGAAGGGTATTTAAGGCAGGTTTAGGAAAACAGCAGCAATTAGAAGGAACCAGGAGTCAGATTGAGGAAGTTGGAAGATAGCTGGGTGAGAATTGACTGTGATGTTTCCTCTTCCTGACATTTCAGCCTTTCCCTGATATCTGGCTCTGTCTTTCAATACAATCAGAATTCATGCAACACTTCTGTGTCCATTTTGTGGGGTAATTTGAGAAGTGTTTGTGTTAATTATTCTTTGAAAGTCTGGTAGAATTCTACACTAAAACCTGTTTTATCTTTTTTTTTTTTTTTGAGGGGGATAACTTTTATGACTGCTTCTATTTCACTAGTAGCTATAGCACTGATAAAACTGATTATCTGATTTTGGTTTAATTCTGGTAAGTGATATTTATAAAGAATTTATCCATTTCTTTTAGATATTTCAATTTGTTGGAGTGCAGATTTTTAAAGTCAATTTTTATGATTCTCTGGATATTCTCAGTATCTGTTGGTTTTTTTTCTCTTGTTCATTTCTAATTTTGTTAATTTGGATATTATTCCTTTGCATTTAAATTAAGTTGAATAAGGGTTTGTAAATCTTATTGTTCTCTAAACAGAACAATTCATTTCATTTATTTTGTATTTTTTTATTTATTTGTTTATTTCTGTTTTATTCATTTCAGTCCTGAGATTATTTGTGAACATCTACTCATTTTGGATATGATTTCTTTTTATTTTGCTCTAGAGTTTTCAGGTGTGCTTTCAAGTTGGTAATATGACGTCTTTCCAATTTTTTATGTAGACATTGAATGACATGAATTTACCGGTTCTAATGATCTTCACAGCATCCCCTAAGTTTGGATGTCTTTTGTGTTCATTTTCACTCAATTCTAGAAATTCTTTTTTATTTATTTATTTATTTATTTATTTATTTATTTATTTATTTAATTTGCCTTGATGTTTGCCTGGAACTGGAACTACAGACAGTTGTTAGCTGCCATGTGGGTGCTGGGAATCGAACCTGGGTCCTCTGGAAGAGCAGCCGGTGCTCTTAACCTCTGAGCCATCTCTCCAGCCCCCAATTCTAGAAATTCTTTAATTTCTTTAATAATCCTATCTTTTTCTTCATTTTTTATTATTTTACATACCAAACATAGTTCTGCCTTTCTCTCCTCCACCGGCTCCCCTCCACCACCACCCATTTACTTTTCAAAGAGGGTAAGGCCTCCCTGGGGAGTCAACAAAGTCTGGGAAGTCAAGTTAAGGCAGGACCAAGCCCCTCCCCCTGCACCAAGGCTGAACAAGGCATCCCTCCTTAGAGAATGGGCTCCAAAAAGCCAATTCCTGTACTAGCGGTAAATCCTGGTCCCAATGTCAGGGGCCCCATCAATTGCCCAAGCTGCATGGGACTGAACTAGTCCCTTTGACTCATTTTTCATTTGACAGAGAGTTGTTTAGTTTCCATGAGTTCTTAAGATTTCTGCTGTTGATATGCAGCTTTAATTCACAGTGGTCAGACAGGATACAGGCCTTAACCCTAACTACTGAATTCTCTAGAAAATTCAACACAGTGCTGAAAAGAAGGTGGATTATTTTGTGTTTGGATGAAAAGTTCTGTAAATATTTGTTAAGTCCATTTGGTTTATAACTTCAGCATTTCTCTTTTTAGTTTTTTTTTTTTTTTTTTTTTTTTCAAATGACTTGTAATACTGGCAAAGTTAGGGTCACAGCAAAGGATAGTTCAGGGATAAAGAGTGTTATTTTAATATGAAAAACATAGCAGTTTGGCAGTCAAAAAAGTACTATCCCCAAGTACTTATACTCATAAAAGGAATACAAAATGCTGTGGGAAGCCCCAACAAGGATGAAGTAAGAAATGGAAAATCCACAATGAGAGATTGTCTGTCCTTCCTTCTTATGACAGTAGAGCAAGAAGAACTTGATTCCAGGTGAGTCTAATCAGCCTGATTGAAAATCTTAGCTTTTTTACATTGATAGAAAAATCTGCCAACAGGAGGGGGAAAAAAAAGGACATAATGAAAATGTATTGATAGTGATAATATCCTGTGCTTCAAGCTTTCTTCAACCAAACAACAATGTAAATTATGCAAAAATGTATTCGATAACCATAGTGGAGTACAATTATGAGTCAGTAATAGAAAGATATGTCCAAAGATATCTAGAAGTCAATGATCACACTTCTAAATAAATCATGGCTAAACAAAAACAATCAAAACTGGAATTTAAGACTTTTTATAGGAATGAAAATATAATATGTTTAAAATTTACAGAACTCTGCTAAGGTTGTGATTATAAGGAAGTGTATAGTCATGAAAACCTTTTAGCCAGAGGGTCTAAAATGAGAGAAGAATTTCTCCATGCTAATCAAACAGACAATACAAAGCAAATTAAACCCAAAGCAATTAGGAAAATACTAGGATAGTTCAATGTAATCAGAAAAAAATAATAGAGAAAGAACACAAATAAAAGATGTAAAATATAAGTTCTTTCAAAACTAATAAAATTGATGAGAATGTAACTATCTAGGAAGAAGTTAGAAAAGCATGCTCAGAACATTGGATGGTTTCTTGCCCTGTGCAGGAACAAGACAGGATGAGACTCTTGGGATGAATTATGAATTATCAAGGTAATCACCTGTAATATAAATATTATGAGGAGGAATACCTCCTATAAGATCCATTTTCAGGTCCTTGTTTATAACTTAAGTTCCCCTATTGAAAAGATTACTTATATAACAACAACAACAAAAAAACCAAAAAAACAGAGAGATACACACTACAAAATGGAAAATAGGTGATATAATCAATGATGATATTTTACAGATGAGTGGTTGCATAGATGGATGATAGATAAAGATAGATAGATGGTAAAGAGATTTACTTCCTTGTTCTTATCTTTTATTTATGGAGAAATATCATAATTATTATTATTACTATCATTTACTATATATATGCAAGTTCCTAATTTGGAAAGTTTAGCTAGATACAATTTTAATTATCTGAATTGAAAACTAATGCTGATAAACATTTCCAAGTCCTCTTCTCTACTCTACTATACATAAAATAAAACGACTGAGTGATAACAGTTTCTAAAGTAGATTCAGCTATTTCTATATATCCTCAATGATCTGCAGTTTTTACCCCAAAGTGCTAGCTCTAAAAAATTAATATAAACATTTATCCAGATTCTTAAAATGCTACAACACATACATTGAACTTGCACTTGAGGTCTCATATTTTTATTTACACCAAGCAGTTACATAAACTAAAATAATCCTTCAACAGGAACTCAAGCAAATTAAGCAAGGATTTGTCACCAATTGCAAATCAAAGGTTATCCATACACATAGCAGAAGTAAGATTGCTTGGTAATGCAGTCCACAAAATTTGTGAGGATTCTGAGCCTTCCTAGATTAATAATTTGTATGTGTGATGGGAATGTACCAAAGGCTAAGATAAGACTGAGCACACCGATACAGGGTCAGTTTGTAGGCAGGCTGGACACAGAAAGCAGTTTTAGTAAAGCAATTAATCTATCATGTGGATGTTATCAGCCACCTGTCATATTCATAGTAGTAATTACAAGTTCTTGATGGTTTTTAACATAATTAATTTTGTGATATGATTTTATAGAAGCTTGTAAGAAGTATGTCTCTGATTTTAATCACATTTAAAAAACTTAAGTCAACATCACAGAAACTAGAAGAATTGTTATTCTGCCTTTAAGATTTTCATAAGTTAGTTACATATTATGATAACAACCTGTAATGGCAGTACCTTGGAGAAAAAGGCAGAGGATTCCTGTAACTTCAAGACTTGGGGTGTGAGGGAAGAACAGTTTCTTAAATTATCTAATGTAAGAAAAAACGTGGTAAATCTTTCATGAGAAATAGAAAAATGACAGAGTGGGTCCAAATATCATAAACAAAATGTAAAGTGCATGGCTGCAGGGAGGGCTGGGTAGAAAGACAGAAACCCTGGCATAAAGCCTGAGGACCAGCAGGTTAAGGACAGTCTTGTCAAAGTCTGTCTTATGGGGAAAGGGAAGGAAGTTCTGAAGGCAGGTCACAATAGACAATAGGGAAAGACCAGAGAAAATGAAGAAATAATGAACTTTAGATTTGTAACATGAAAAAGCCAAGACTAACAGCATGTCCTAAGAAGTCAATGTAGAAGGAAAGTAATCCTCTTCAATGGGACACTAAACAAATGAGTAAAGAAACACCTGGGAAGCTTCTCAAGGCCAACATTTGTACTCTGCAAAATTCTAGTTTAGGTGGGAGATTTGCAATCACAAAATAAAAAGACTCTAGAACAGTGGTTCTTAACCCTTGGGTCACAGCCCATCTTAGGAGGTTGAATGACCTTTTCACAGGGGTCACCTCATACTACCAGAAAACAGAGATATATGCATTAATATTAGAACAGTAGTGAAACTATAGTTATGAAGTAGCAACAAAAATAATTTTATGGCAGGGGGTCACCACAATATATTGTATTAAAGAGTGGCAAAATTATCAAGGTTGAGAACCACTATTCTAGAGAATGACCTTGCCACAATCTCCTTGCTTGCTCAGAGGTGATGTAGTAAAAAATCATCTTGTGAGAGATCTTAGCATCATCTCATACCTTTTTTACTTAATAAACAGAAGCTATAGTATTTTATATCCCCATGCCCCAAAGGCTTCCTCATGTCCACTGGCCAAGCACCACATACACATCCACCACATTGATTGTGTTTAGCAACTTGAATCTAGGTTTTCTGCGATTACATTGATTTGGGGACTGCTTGCTTGAAGAAGCCAAACCCCATTTTCACATGATGAGAACTATACTTATATTTTGGCAAAGTTATAGCATACAAAGTCAACATAAAAATCATTAAATATCCTATAAATCAATGATAAAATATTAAAATGAAATAACTAAGCCACCCCAACTTTTAAAAAATAGCTTCAATAAAATAAAACAAAATACCTAAGCAAAAACTATCTCAGAGTTGTTAAAGAGCTTCAAGATATGAGATATAAAACAATAAAAATTTTAGAATAAAACAGAATATTGAAAGGCCTTCCCTGTTCACAGACTTATAGAATTAAGATTGCCAAAGTTGCTATGTTGGCAGAGATGATCTGTGGCTTGAATTGAGTTCTCCTAAAAATTTCAATGACATTCTTTATAGAAACAAATAAAAGAAATCCCTGCAGTTTTAAAAGTTACACAGAAAAAAAAATCATTTAAATATCCAAAACAACTCTAAGCAGAAAGAGTAATGGTGGATGCATCACAATATTTGACTTCAAACTATGCTGTAGAGCTATAGGAGCAAAGACAGCATGTTATGGGTACCAGACAGAAGAGAAATCATACATTCATAGCCACATTGATTTTTTTTTCTTTGAAAAAAAATGTCAAAAGCATTTGCTGTAAAAGAGACAACTTCTTTACAAGTGGTGCTAGGTAAATTGATTATTCACATGTAGAAGACTGACATTATGTCCTTATCTCTCATCCTTTTTAAAAAATGTAAAAATGAACAAAGACCTTAATATAATAGCCAAAACATTGAAACTGACAGAGTAGAACATAGGAAAGGAAGATGCAATAGAGGCATAGGAATGACTTTCTGAATAGTATTCTCATCTCTCAGGAAATAATACCAAGAATTGATAAATAAGAATTCCATTTTCTTTGATTTTACTCTTTTGTGTGTATATGAACATTTTTATCTGCATATATGTCTGTGCACCTCACATATGTAGGGCCCTTGGTGGCCAAAAGTGGGTGTAATATCCTAATGGACTGGGGTTACAAATAAAGATGAGAGTTTTTGTGGGTTTGGGGTATTAAACCTAGATCTTCTGTAAGAACAGCAAGTGCTTTTGATTCTTGAGACGTGGCTCCAACCTTGATTGCATCAATATTAATATCAGTGAACAATAGAAGAAATGATCACTACAGTGAAGGCAACCTACAAAATGAAAGAAAAAAATTATCAGTTATTGATCCAATAGGGCTAATTGTAAAGACTTTGTAAAGAACTCAAAAGATCAAAGCCTAAAATTTAGAACAAAGAATCACCAAATGGGCAAATGAACTTACCAGACATTTTCCAAGTGAAGAACATATAGCCAGCAAAAAGACACAACATCTTCAGCTTCAATGAAATACAAACCATAGTAAAGAATTCATGTTACCCAGTTAGAATAGCTATCGTCAAAAGCAAAAATGCCATTTGCCTACATGATGGGGCATCTTCATACTGGTATTGGGAAGTAAACTCATCTAACTACCATGTAAATAATCATGGAGATTCCCCAAAAACATAAAAATGAAACTACTATATATACAACCATGTATGCCACTGAGTATACAGTCAGAAGAAGCAGAGTGAGTTTGATTTAAAGGTTTTTGCATAGTCATGTTAACCTCTGGACTATTCACGATAGCCAAGTTATGAAATTAGCAAGGATACCCCCCCCAAAAAAAATAAAGAAAACATAGGAACAACCCACAAGTGAATTTATTTGGCCTTCGAGACAAATGAAACTACCAGCTGTTAGTTTAAAGCAAAACGAACTGGATGGGAGCTCAGCAAACCACCAAAGCAGTGTGGTCTTAAAGACAAGTACTGAATGTATTCCTTCATGTCGAAGTAGAAGAAGAAGGATGGAAATAAGAAAGTAATATTAGGAGGCTGAGGCAATAGATTGGCTGTAGGAGCACTGACTGCTCCTCCAGAGGACCCACGTCCTGTAACTCCACTCTCAGTGGATACTATACCCTCTTCTGGTCTCCAAGAGCCCTAAATACACACAGTATACACATATTTGTAGGCAAAGCATTTATACATACTCAAATGTTTTATAGAAAGTATTAGAAATGTTGAAGAGGAAAAAAGATGAAAAAAGTAGTAAAAGGCAAATATAATTAAAGCACATTGTATGCATGTGTCTAAATGCCATAATTGCATTAATTTATACAATTATCATTTGATTGTATATTCTATTTAGTTATATATGTCCTATTTATGTATATTCTAGGTGTTATGTCTGTATTCTTTATATATTATAAATATCACAAATGGATAGCTTGTCTGCATATGTATATACCATGTAAAACCACTAGAGGTCAGCAAGATACTTAGACTAAACACGGGTTTCCTTGTTTTTTTTGTTGTTGTTGTTGTTGTTTTTGTTTTTTGTTTTCCCCTTCCTGTTCTCAAACTGCAAACGTGAAAGTAAAATCTATAGGCTGTTTGCATTTTCAGCCTTCTATTTGATGATGAAAGAACTCTGCCTCTTGCAGAACCTCAACACCAGCTAGTCTTTTCCCACTGTGGTGTAAACTTAAGCTTTGCGGTGCCCGGTTATGACAGTACACAGATTCATGCTGCACTGCTAGAAGCCTGTTGATTCTCTAATGAGACAGAAAGGAGGTAGGAAGAGATGGAAGAGATGTGGGGAGTGAGTGGGAAGCAGAAAGGGAGGGAAAACTGTAATCAGGATATATGTAAGGAAAAAAATATTTTCTTTTTTTTACTTTACATATCTTTTTTATTTTATTCTTATTATTATTATGAACAAAGAAGTCACATTTTCTATCCTTGTATATCCTTATTCAAGATCCCTTCTCCCTCCCACCACATCAGGTCATTTTTTCTTCTCCACAACTCCCCATCCCCTCCCTGGGCAGACAGCAGGCAGTCCCATGGTCCCACTGCCCCAATAATGCTTGGATCAGTCTCCACTCCTGGCAGATCCAGCTTTCTCCTCCCTCCCTCAAGAGTGAGTCAGGTGTTCCTCTAGGGAGAGTAGGATCCAAGGAGTCAGTCCAGGGTGTTTCTGATCCCAAGCTGTTCAGTGGTTGTGGTTTGCAGCTTGGGCATGCTTTGCTTTTTTCTTGTTTGTTTGTTTAGAGTCCACTAATGAGTGAGTACATCCCCTGCTTATCTTTCTGGGTTTGTGATACCTCGCTCAGGAGGACATTCTCCAAATCCATCCATTTTCAATAAAATAAAAAAAAAGTACTTTTCACACAAAGACTGCATAATGTAGAGGTCACTAACTACAGAAGAGAAAATTTGCTACTATTTAAGAAGAGATTGATGCCTATATAATTGTTTAAAAGGAGAAATCTAACAGCAGAAAAAGAGATTTTCCATATTTAACATTTAACATTGTGTCCTAGAGTTTTATAAGAATTTTTGTTCATTGGAATCTTTAATGATGAAACAAATAAGAAATGAGATGCAAAGATAAAGCCTGGTTTTGATGGGAAACACAGTGACTAAGTGATGTGGGTAATAAAGCAAAGCTGACTTTAATGCCAATTCCGTTCTCTACAGATCAGTGGAAGTAGGCAATAGAAAGGGGAATGAGGAATTCAGAGACGACCAGGGCTAATCAAGAGGATATCGTCACTCATCAAAATCAGAACCTGCCTGAAAGGCTGAATTAACTCTGAGAATTTCTGCTTAAATGGTTAATAGATACATGTGTCACTGACTAAATTAAACCTAAGTAAGACTAACAGTCAAGGAAGTTGAGAAATAATGGGACTGTTTTTCTTCTAATAACTAAGTATGTTTTATTTGAAATAGTAAATAGCATTTAAAATCAGAGAAAATTCTACTTTGATTTAAATGTTTGGTTTCTACAAATGGAGACTGATTTTAGGAAATTCTTTACCTAGTGGCCACTACGTGCTAGACACTGATGTGCACTGTGGAGAAACAGGTTGACAATTAACACCCATCTTGAGGAATAAGCAAACACCTTAGTTGACAGAATAACACTCTTTAAAACCTGCAAAAAGTAAAGCACATCAGAGAGTCAGGTGGGTACTGTTGAAATGGATAAGTTAGCAGCTATGGGGCCTCAGGTCTGCATTTGTGGTGTGTGTGTGTGTGTGTGTGTGTGGTATGTGTGTGTGGTATGTGTGGTGTGGGTGTAGTGTGGGTGTGTGTATGTGTATGTGTGTGGTGTATGTGTGTTTGTATGTGTGTGGTATGTGAGTGTGTGTATCTGTAGTGTGTCACAACCAGCTCCCAAATCATGACTCAGAGACTTCTTATTAGTTATATATGCTCCACTTAGGCTTGTTTCTGGCTAGCTCTTGTAATTTAAATAAGCCTATTTCTCTTTATCTACCTTTTGCCTTTTTTTTCTTTTTTTATCTTACTCTCTAGCTGTCTCTGTGGCTGCTGGCTGCCTGGCTTCTGGCCCTGCTCATCTTTCTTGTACTCTCCTTTCTTTTTCTCTCTTCTCTCTCATTCTTCTGCCTAGATTTCTCACCTTATTCTCTCTGCTTGCCAGCCCCAACTATTTCCTTCCTGCTTGGCTAGAAGCCATTCAGCTCTTTATTAGACCAATCGGGTACCTTAGTCAGGCAAGGTGAAACAAATGCAACACATCTTTACATAATTAAACCCAAATCCTTGCACTGCTAAACAAATACAGCATAAACAAGTATAGCACACGTTTACAGAGTGAAAGTAATATTCAGTGGCATAAACAAATATAACACAACTTTGCCTAGTTAAAATAATTTTCCACACCAGTCATGTGTTTGAGAGGGACTGGCAGAAATATGGGAGGTGTTGGTGCGGAGCACAAGGTGTGGAAATGGTGGAAACAAAGCAGTGATATATGAAATTCTCAAAAATATTTTTAAGTGGTAAGCAAAAATACGTAAGAGATTAATTTAGCAATTATAGTGACAAATTATGTCTCTGCCTCTAATACTGCTTTAGGTGAGTCATTTGGGACTAAACCCCAGGCTGTCTGCTTGCTGACACATTGCTCTGCAGCATTTGGGGTGTGGTGCATTGAGCATAAGGCTCTGAACTGCCTTGAACTCACTGGCTCAGAGTATATAAGGGTGAGACAAGATATAGATGTTTTTCTGAGCACATGAGTGTCTCTTAGCACACCTAAATCTACATAAACAACAATTTATAAAAAGACATTTCCTGAGGACAATAAAAGTGAGGGAAACTTAGATAGAAAAGGATTCACATAAATACAAAGCTCCCAGAAAGCTGCATCATCCTGCAATTTTCAAACCTTATAGAAATCTGCCTCCCTTTACTCATCAGGCAGTTAACTAATAGTTCCGGGCCTTCCTACACACCTTGTCTGATTTTTTTTTTGAATGTCACATTAATGCATAGCATGTCCATCACTACAAATTCTACACCTTAGTCACTAATTGATTCCTAGGTTTCTTCCTACACTGGATTGTTAATATATAAACAGCATGATTTCAGAGGGCAGAAGTAAATGATGTGTGCTCAGTTTATTAAAAAAAAAAAAGACTCATAAAAGACGGGGAAAAAAAATCCTGAAGAAATCTGAACTCCTGAGACAAAGCCCAGAGCAGAGATAATCAGAGGAATCAGCACTTTGGTTTGAGTACACTTATGTCAATATCCTTCCATAGCCAGGGTACACTGCCATAAGGTGGATTCAAGTATTGAAAGATGTAGGTTTCATCAGCCATCTTTGGTCTGTGTAGCTAAGAACAACTCTGAAGACTGCCTTATTCTTTTCTTATTTAATGAGTCATGATATATCCACTCTGCCACTGACTCCCACTGTTTTGGGTCACTCTCCCTAGATCCTAAAGCAAGACAGACACTGGATCTTGAACTAGAACCCGTAATGTATAAACTGGACAAATATTTTCTTTTATAAGCTAATTACCTTGGGGTTTTAGTTCTAGTGTGCCAAACTGACCAATTACCAGTTAAGAGACAATAATCTCAAAACTGTGTTAGGCATCACTAGTTTCCAGTGGTTGTAAACCTGCTTAAAATTCTGAATTTGCTTATTTCTACATTTGTCCTTTGAACAAAAAGCAAAATACTAGTTTGGTCCATCTGGTATCTGGACAGAATCAGCTCAAATTCTAGCCAAACTCAAGTCAACTTGAACTGTTAATTCAAATACGATCACAGTCCAAGTTATGGTTCTAGGATCATAACAAATGCAGAAATTTTTCTATTGTAAGTGGACAAAATTTACAAAAATACTAATAGTTATATAAATAAAATATTTTTCTGGTGAACATATGGTTTTATTTACAATTATTATTTTATTTTTGAATAATTGTATCCAATATTCATTTTGGAGTTGGTATGAAGCCATAAAAAAGAGGCCTAAATACTTGGCAGCACAAAGCCACACAATTTATCAATATTTGGTAAAGCAGGAACAGCACTTATAAAGACCAGATGGTCTTTGCAACACAAAATTTTAAGTAATGGATATCATTTGTGTGTAAATTACAGAGTGAGAAATTGAAGCATAATCAATTCTTTTAAAATACAGAACAGCAGTGTTTTTCTATATCCTTCTTTTGGTCCTGAAGTATAAGACTTAAATAATTTTTATTTGCCTTTTAGTGTACAACAAATATACCATAGAAATTACTAGAAAATACAGATGATAGAGCATTTATAGATATTAAAACATTGTTCTCCTACTTTTATAGATCGTAAGGCTGAGATTGAAAAGGTTTACACAGTTCAATTGAATAGCTACTATTGACTTCAAGTCCATGAACTTTCACCTTAAAAAAACCATTAGCTCATGTTATCATAGTCTCTGTGAGCTCATATGTTTATCAGTCCTGTTATATCTGAAAGATACCATTTGTTTGGTGTCATGAATCACCTCTGACTTTTAAATTTTTTGTTTCCACTTACACATAGTTCCTTGAGCCCCAAAGAGAATAAAGATATTGCATGTAAGATTGAGTGTTCCAAAGTTTCTCATTCTGCATATTGTCCCTTTGTGGGCCTATGGATTTGTTCTCAAATATACAGGAAGAAGTTTCTCTGATGACTGAGCAAGATACTGATCTATGAGGATAATAGAATGTCATCAGGACGCATCCTATTGCTCTGTTCCTTTAGAAGAACAGTAGTATTTGGTTTCCCCATAAGTCCCTAGTCTCTAGTCTCAGAGTATATTACACTTTAGTAGTGTCAGGTATGGCTGTAGTCTCATGCAGTGGGCCTTAAATCCTATCAGAAAGTATTTTGTTACTCCTATTAACACATTGTGTTTGTGCCACAATTTCATTAGTGGGCTTATTTTGTAGGCAGATCATTGTTATTCTAGAAGAATGCAGCTGGGTGATGTTGTTAATTGTTTTTCTCTTCTGGTAGTATGTGGAGTGCCTTCCAGCATGCTAAACATTACTCAGTAGGAGTAAAGCTTCCTGTTGAACACCAGCTTGATTTCCTCATCTTCAATGACATATGCACATTCTGGCAAGGATTCTGGCAAAGGGAACACTTATTATTAGTAGAGGTGTGAACTGGTACAGTCACTGTGTAAATCAGTGTGGAAGTTCCTCAAGAGGCTGATAATTGATACACCTCAAAATTAAATTATACTATATTTGTTCCTCCTACTGGTTTAATAAAAAAAATGCTGATTGGCTGAAGGCAGACAGGAAGTATGAGTGGGGCTACCAGCCTAAGAAAACTCTGAGAACAAGAAGAGCAGAGCATAGACCCCCAGAGAGATCAGCAAAGAAACCAGCAGATGCAGAGGACAACTATGCTGCTCTGAGAAAAGGTGCTGAGCTACATGACTGAACAAGATAAGAATCATGGGTTAGTTTAAGAGTAAAGAGTTAGCAAGTTATATGCCTGGGCCCTAAGTCAATCAGCATAAAATTAATATAAGTGTCTGTGTATTTCTGTGGGACAGCAGGTCAGAAACTCAGGGTAGACCAGAAAGGCCAGGTCAGAAACAACTATTATATACTATTCTTCTGCACATACCCAAAGGACTCCATATCTTACTATAGACATACTTGCTCTTGCTCATCCATATTCATTGATGCTCTGTTCATAAGAGACAAATACTGAGGAAATCCTAGATATATATCAACTTATGAATGGATAATGAATATGGTATATTTATACAATGAAATAATTTTTAGCTATTTAAAAAAATAAATTATAAGATTCTCAGGTAAATGAATGGATACACTCATTCTAAGTGAGGTAAAAAATTAACATTATGTTTTTTTCTTATATGTAGATGTTAGCTTCTAGGCTTTTGAGATGTGTGTTAATAACCACAATCTTAATAAACACAGAGGTTAGGTTCATAGTAAGGGAATCTTCCAAAAAAGGCGATATAGTATTTAGTGTTATAAAGAGACAAGTGCTAGGAGTGCTGGGTAAAGAAAACTATGGAGGGGGACATCTAACACTAACAGCCTTTGGAAAATCCAAATGGAAACTGACTTCTGTAGAATATTCCTAAAATATATACATATATAAAAGTAATTCAAACTGAGTCACTATAAAATGGAGGAGACAATGCCAAGACTAGAAATCTTATTCCACTTCTTATGCCGAGTCATTGGCCAAAGAAATCTAAAAGACCTGCAAACATCAGCTACTCCTAAGACTAATGGTTCCTACAACCTGATGGCAAAGCCTATTGCTAAACACATTTAAATTTTACAATATATATAATGCTTTAAATTTTATACCATAGTTGTATATTGATCCAGCTGGAACTATGCTGGGAAAAATTGTTGTTCAGTTTAGTCTGTAAATTAGCATCAAAAAATAGGAATGCTGACAAGTAGTAATATGCAAACTCCCAGGGTGATTACAATGTGTGTATTGTAACAATGAATGTCCTGTTTTACAATACCCACATTGTTAGAGAATGAAACAAGACAGTGAATTTCCAAAACCAATTGTTAACAAGATAAACACAGAGACATATTTTCACACGATTGCTGAAAATATAATGGAGTGAATCAGAAGACTAAATGCAACAGCTGTGTTTCCAAGCTGCAGTCATAAACACTTATTAATAAAACTAACAAAGCCACTGTGTACCTAATAAGATATTTAATTCTTATTTCCAAGTAAGAAACAGAAGACTCAGCCTGTTTAAAACTGAAACTCATATACCGTTTTTATGATAAATTTCTCTTTGTCAATCACAATCTAATTTCTAAAAATATAAAGGGAGAGGAAATGTACATAAGCAATAGCAGAATCTCAGAACGCTTTAAATAATGCTATTGACAGACATAATATGAGATAGATCAGAAGAGACAGAAAAGCAGGAAGATAGAGAGCTTAACACTGACTTATGGGATGTTAGGCTGGAAACAAGAGCTGCTTTACAGACCCTGGTGTATTTAGGCTACAGTAAAGCTGACCCAAAGAAATAAGCATATTCCCCTAATTGACTCCTAGTTTATCTGTTCACAGAGTGATTTCTAAAAACAAAACAAACAAAAATATGCATTTTCTAGTCATTTCTTGGGAAGAAAACGTTTAGTTTTCTTCCTAGTCCTTAATCGTGGGTTTACAAGGTAAACTAAATTAAAATGATTTATATAGGTTCATTTTTAGAAGACCTGGCCCTTTAGTAAATATAAAGTACATGGAAAAGCAACTAAACATCATTAGGTTTAGCTCTTACACATACTTCTAACACTGGGTCAGATCCAAACAGGTCCTTTCCTTGGACGTTTCTTCTTTCAGTCATATTAGAAGTCCCTCTGTGTGGCTGGCATTGCTACCTGAGAAGCTCCAATTGCTAGTCTCTCCTTAAGGAAGATTTAGCTCTGGAATCTGAAGGTCTCAGATGCAGGTCACCTCTGACCAGGACCTGTACCACAAACAGAAGCCACCTACATCCCGATTGAGATCCTGAGTCATTTCTTCTGACTCCATTCTCTAAGGCAGAGAAATTAGAAGTGATCTAATTTATTTAATACAATTTCTTATAGACCTCTAACAAGACACCATTCCTTTTTTTTATTAAGGTACACACCAGTCTCTAGGTTGACATGTAGCCCATAAAACAATTTCTCTCTATTCCATTATTACCTCAATTTATCTCTTCAAGGGATAAGCTTAACTATGATCTCCTATATCATCTTTTAACTTAATAACATCAACTCCAGTGTATATGTTCATTCAATGTCTTCTAGAGATCTTATTTTTCTCATATTACTCTATATTCACATATTTATTAGAGGAAAGAGTGACATTCCAAATTTCTGTGTTCTCTTATGACATAAAGAGGTAGTGCAGACATATCATTGAAATTAATTGATTAAATCAAGATAAGTAAAGTATGGTAGTGAAGGCAAGGAGATAGAAAAGTTGAGACTAGTTTGATCTACATAGCAAAACTGTCTCAGAAAGAGGGAAAGATGTGGTAAATACATGTTTATAGAGGATGTTATAAACTTGTTGCTGTTGCGTTGACTTTAGCAACAAAAGTCTTTCATGTATGCTGAGATTATTATTACTCATATTTCTACATACATTTCTTCCATCATTATCACTCTGCCCTGCAACTCCAAATCCCATCTTATGCAGTAATGCTTTCTGTGCCATTTAAGATTTCATTGGTTTGTATTTAAAAAGCTTAAACCATGCATTCCTTTTGGTTTTCCCCCAGAATTAAGTGATACCACACACTTTGGTTGCATGATGTGGAAAAATTAAAAATTAGAATCTTCTTTTCTGTTGATTAGTATCTTGGTCATGGACAGTGTTATGCAGACTTGGGAAGATATTGTCTACCCAACTATGAATCCCATGAACTGTGAGTCATGATGTGCCCACTTGTGAATTAGAGGCACTAATAGGGAGAAAGAAACCAGCCACTCTTAGATTGGATTTGAGACTTGCCCCACAGGAAGAAATACATGCATTTCCAAAACTCCCGGCCTAAGAGTCCTTAGGCCTTGGAAGACAGAAACTACTGAATACTTTCATTTACATAAATTGACATAGTGTTAAACTTTCTATTAAATATTTATGCTTATGCTCATAGACAAAATTCTGGAATATTTCACTGTTCTGTATTAACTGTATATACCTGTATATACCTATATTGAGTTTCAAATGCTTTCTATATAACAATGATTTTAAAAGACTTATTTAAATCAAGTTTGTCATATTTACATGAAATCTTGTGAAGTAAAACTCTATATTCATATTAATCTCTCTTTTCCACTGTTTTTAGTTCATCCAAATTTGAGTGGATAATCACTTCTTTACATTTTTTTTTCAAATTGAAAAACAACTAAGCAGTAAAATGTCCCATAGTAAATCTTTATAGATAGTCTTCTGCCCCCAGAGACACTTCCTGCATATAAGAATGTCAAGAAGCATCTGGGCCTGAATCTAATAAAAGTGACTTTTATTGCAATATATCATCACAGGGTTCTTCTACTTCCTATATGACTGCAAAGAGTAGCAAAACAAATTCATGGAATTGAGAATTTTAACCACTTTAAAGATCACTAAATTCAACCTTTCCATCTCACAAATAATTGAAGAGGTGCCAAAAATTAAGTGACCTAAGGATCCCAAGGCACAGTAGTGATATTAGAATTAGACTTAGGCTTCAGGATAGCAAACCAGTTTTCAAGCCAGTGTACTTTCTACCTTTGGAACCCATCACAAAAAGTTCCCTTCATTATTGTACTTATTTGTGTCTACAGGTGCATTTTTATAAATTTACATAAAATTCATCTATGTATTTCATTGTAGAATTATCTAATTAACTACCTTCTAAATAATTTCTCTCAAAATTGTTTTAGAACCACTTCAGTTATTCAAATGTACTTGCAACCATTCAAATTGATGATTTGATATTATTGAGGTTCTCCTCTCTACAACTGGTACTCGTTATTCAAAACTAAATACCCAGAAAAAATACATGTACCCTTGTATCGCGGTAAAAACCCACCCTGAGATATGTTTATAAACAGGGTTTATTTGGAGAAAATAGCTTACAAAACAGAGCCGGTTTTAGGAGAAGATGACAGGATGAGGTTGCAGTGCGCCGGAGCCTTTCTAAGGAAGATTCTTCATCCCCATGCCGTACGTCCGAACTCCCGGGCAGCTGGAGCGAACTGCGCACTCAGTCGGGGAACTCTCGTGAGAGAATGACGACTTCCTGTCCTGGTCCCCTCCCTCGAAGGTCTACTTCCGGAATCCTTTTCAGTTAACCACGCCCAGCTCGTCTCCATTCCTATGACGTGATCGTTCACATATACAGTTCCTAATTTCCCGCTACATCTCCCCGTTTTGTCTAAATAGGAAGGTTCTAAACTAGGTATAAA
>PVIH01019613.1:0-34839 GCA_004025045.1 Sigmodon hispidus
TTTGCTTTGTGTCTAAAACTTTTTTTTAAGCATTTAAGGCGGCAGTATGACACAGTAATAGAGTATGGTCATTATAAGTAGTTTGAACTGATAAATTAGTAAATTGGCCTTCCCCAAGGATTTAGTCTTTGGAGATGATAATATTTTTAGTTTGATTTTGAGTTTTTAAGGCTTTAGCTTTTTTTTAAATTAATTTTTTTATTGGAAGTTTTGGCTATTGTTTAATATTGTGTTTGTTAAATTTTTTTAGTCATTAGGAATTATTTGATTTTGTGTTGACTATGAGTTTAAGGATTGTCTTATAAAAGATGAGTATATATTATAGTTTATTATGGCTTTTTTTATTTGTTTTAAATTTTTTATGGGTATAGGTTTATAATTGTATTTTATATTGTTAGAAGTTTTTTTATGTCGTTGTGGTTTTTTGGCCTTTGTTACAACTGGGGATAGAGTTGGAGGGATGGGGGTAGTTTTTTTATGGTAATTATTTTAGGTGAAGAATTTTTTTTGTAGTAGTAGTATTTAAGAGGGGGCTTTGGGTTATCTTGAGCAGGTGTTGTTTTAAGATCTTTTTTTAAAACTTTTAAGTGAGCCTTATAATTTTGTAACTTAGTGGTAATGGTCTTTTTTAGTGTTTTATAGTTTTTTATAAATGATTTTTTTTAATAATTTTATAGAATGGGAAATCCTCCCTGTCTCTATATTTATTTGTTTTATTATTTTTTGTTTAAATTTTTTAAAGTTTTTATTTATTATTTTAAAATTTTTATTTATTTTTTTAAATTTTTTATTTAATTTTTTAAAATTGTTAGTAATATGAGCTTTAAATTTTTTTGTGATTAAAGTAGACTTTTTTTATGGAAACAGTGAGTTTTTGGAGTGTCTTAATATGTTTATTTATGTCAGACATTTTAGTCTTTTATTTTTTATGTTGAGATGTCTTAAAATAGCTAAGTATGAAGTATATTATCATATAAAAAAGTAAAAGGACTCTTGGGTGGAGATAACTTTTAAATGTGTAATTTTGGAAATAATTTTTTATTATTGTGACAAAGTGAGAAAAATTTTGAACATTTATTTGGTAAGACATTGTAGAAAGGAAAAAAATATGTAGAAAAGAAAAGGAAGAAAAAATATATTTAGATGTAATGAGAACTTATGGCTAGCAGATGTCGCTGTCGTGATCAGCAGCGGCAGCAATGGTGTGGGAAACGAGGTGGTGATTTGGCTGGGAGGGTCTTTTTTAGATCTTTTAATAAATTTTATTAGGAGTGTTTTATTAGAACGAGTCAATTTGTCTCTTAGGAGGTTTGTCGTGGGTAGATTTGTTTTTGGTTGTGTATAGGAGGCTTGTGTGTAGCTGGTAACTAAGTTTAGACCGGCTCTATGGGTGAGTGAGGAACCCGGCGGGTTTGTAGAATTAGTCCCTGTTCAGGTGCCAATTATCGCGGTAAAAACTTGTTTTGAGATATGTTTTAAATGGGGTTTATTTTGTGAAAATTGTTTATAAAATAGAGTCGGTTTTAAGAGAAGATGACAGGATGAGGTTGTAGCACGCCGGAGCCTTTTTTAAGGAAGATTTTTTATTTTTATGTTGTACGTCTGAACTCTCGGGCAGCTGGGCTGGACTGTGTACCTGGTCGGGGGAACTCTCGCGAGAGAATGATGACTTTTTGTCTTGGTCCTCTCCCTCGAAGGTCTACTTTTGGAATCTTTTTTAGTTAACCACGCCCCACTCGTCTCCAGTCTTATGACGCGATCGTTTACATATATAGTTTTTGATTTCCCGCTACACAGGTGCCCTTATATTATGGGCATAAATATTCAGGATTGAAATTTTATCTTGGTCAATTTTTCCTGAGATGAATAAGTAATGTAGATCCTGGTCTCTTTTAATTGATTTTAGTGTAAAGTCTACTTTGTTGGATATTAGGATGGCAACTTCAGCTTGTTTCTTAGGGCTATTTGATTCGAAGATCTTTCCCCAACCCTTAATCTGAGCCTGTGTCTCTCTTTAAGGTTGAGGTGTGTTTCTTGTATGTAGCAGAAGAATGGCTTCTGTTTTTGCATCCATCATGTTAATGTGTGTCTTTTTATAGGTGAATTGAGTCCATTGATATTAAAGGACATAGTGACCAGTGATTTATTTTTTCCTGGGTTTTTTTGGTGGTAGCTTGTATGTATTTTCGTTCTGTGGGGTTCTTCCCTGTTGTACTATATATTCTTTGTGGTTTCATGGGTGTATCTTGGATCCTTAGGTTTAACTTGTCCTTCTAATGCTTTATGAAGGGCCAGTACTGCAGACAGGTACTATTTCAGTCTGACTTTGTCATGAAATATTTTGTTTAGTCCATCTATGGTGATTGATAGCTTTGCTGGGTTTAGTAGTCTATACTGACAGCCATGTTCTTTTACTTTCTGTATAACTCTGACCAAGACTTCCTTGTTTCATTGTTTTCATTGAATAGTTAGGTGTGATTCTGATGGGTCTGCCTTTATAGGTAAGTTGGACCTTTTGTGTTGCAGTCTTTCAAATTTTTTTTCTGTATGTTTTGTGGCTTCATTATTATGTGGTGAGCAGACTTTTTGGGGGTTAAATATATTTGGCGTTCTGTAAGATTGTTATATCTTTACAGACATTTTCTTCTTTAGTTTGGGAAAGTTTTCTTCTATGATTTTATTTAGTACACTATCTGTGCCTTTGAGCTGGTATTTTTCTCCTTCTATTCCTATTATCCTCAGGTTAGGTCTTTTCATGGTGTCCCAAATTTCTTGAACATTTTGTGTTATGTCTTTTTTGGTTTTAGTGGGTTTTTTTTTTTTTTTTGACTGATGTATCTATTTCTGCTATTGAGTCTTCCACTCCCGAGATTCTCTCTTCTATCTCTTGAATTCTGTTGGTTATGCCTGTTTCTGTAGTTCCAGCTCTTTTCTTCAGATTTTCTGTTTCCTCCTTTGCCTCATGTTGTGCCTCTTTTATTGCTTCTATTTCAATTTTTAGTTTCTGGAGTGTTTCTTTCAATTTTTGGTTTTCCTTTCCTTGTTTTTATTTCAAGGATTTTTTCATCTCTTCTAATTTTTTGTTTTTATTTTTTATATTTCTTTAAGAGAATTTTTATATCCTCTTTGAAGGCTTCAATAATCTTCATAAGGGTGATTTGCTATTGTTTCCTTCTGTTTTCTCTTCATTGCTCTGTTCATGTCTTGTAGTTGTAGAACCACCAGTTTTTTTCTGATGTTGTCTTATTGTTCTTTATATTGTTACATGTATTCTTGAATTTGTGTCTGCCCATGGCTTCAGTGCTTCACACTTAGTCAGCTTCTAGTCAGTTGTGGCTAGAGGGCTTTTGTGTCTTCTGTCTTCTCTGAGCAAAGGTTCTGTTCAATCACTGCCTCTGCTATGGACAGGGGTCATCATTTCAAATCCCTCAGTCCTTGTCTAATGATGGAGTTTACCCTGGTAGCAGAGTCCAGACAGGTAATGTAGGGGTCCCTACAGATGCTCCCCACAGCTAAAGCCTGGGGCCTGTCTGATGGCAAGTGTCTGAGCTCAGACACTTGAGTGTGACTCTGATCCCTGAGAGTAATTCTCCTGACAGGCACATCAGTAGCCAAAATCTGCTCACCTCTGACTCTGCTCTGGGCAGCTATCTCGTTTCATGTTGCAGCTCTAAACCTTTCTCTCCCACCTTGTTGACCTTAACTCTATGTCTTTCCATATGTAATTCCTAAACCTTCTCTTCCAGCTCTCTGTTCTTTAGAGCTTTTCTATTTCTTTTCATATCTCAACTCTAAACTTTCCCTTCTGGCTTCCTGTTCTTCTGTTTCTAGTCACATGACCAGATCCTCTCTGGAACCTCAACATTCATTTCAAATCTCAGTGATCATCTGCAACTCTTAAGATTCCTTTCTGAGAACTCTAAACCTGGCAGCTACATTTACCCTACCAGTCACTCATTCTTGCACTCTTAAAATCCTAGTCCAGTTCTCCCTCTGTGAAAAGCTGCTGCCATAGACAAGATAATAAAAGTTTGCATTCTGTTTCCTCTGTCAGAACTTTCTCAGTTTAAAAAAAAATAGGCTATAGAGTGAAAGCAAGTTTTGGAACAGGCCAGAACTCATGCAGATAAAGCTCATCAGGTTTTTAAATGCCTCACAAATGCACTGTCACAGTATAATAGATCCCTGACTGCATGAAGCTTTTTTACCCTGACATCAGAGCTAAACTTAGACCTTGAGAGGGGACCACAGACAGACTCCACAGGCAGAAGTCTTTGTGCTAGCTTTTAAGGTGTATCACAGGAAAGATAAAAAATATGCCAACAGATACCTCCTGCTGGCAATAGCTGTCTGACCAGCTCCTTTGCCTCCTCCTGTGGCAAGCATAACCTGCTGTGCTTTAAGTGTGGCCAGTGTGGCTACGGTCTTGCTCTTGCCTAGCCTCAGAGGTAGTTCAGGCCTTGTCCTGGGTACCATCAATTGAATGTGGGTCTAAGTGAGTATCCCCAAGCCCCACGTGGCAAGGAGATATTACACAGAGACCACTCCCAGCTGATCTTCTAAGGCCTGGCCATGGGTAATTGGTGCTGCCAAGGCTTCCCTAACCTGACCAACATCATCACAAAGAGGGAGCCTTGGGTAGTCATAATGGTATCAGTGTGGTCCAACTTCTCATGGACACTGGTAGCCACATACTGGGTCCTGTAGGAGCTTTGGGGTCTCACCTCCCTTTCTTTCTAACTTCTCCATTGTCAGGGTGAAAAGTAAATAATTCCAGCCTCATCAGAAACTGCCACCTAATTATGTTTTCAGAGATGTCTCTATCACTCACTCATTTTTGGTCATGCAAATCTTCCCTGTATACCTAATAGAAAAGAGGTTTTTTTTTTTTTAACTTTCAGTCAAATTTTGCCTGAATCCAGACTCCCTGCTCACCTTGCTA
Organism: Sigmodon hispidus; assembly: GCA_004025045.1. Lineage (NCBI taxonomy): Eukaryota > Metazoa > Chordata > Mammalia > Rodentia > Cricetidae > Sigmodon > Sigmodon hispidus. The sequence continues at coordinate 4,943 of PVIH01019613.1, forward strand.
TCTGCTTAAACCTGTCAGCTCCAGCCTTCCAGCCTCCCCGGTGGACCACCAAGTATAGAACATCCAAAATCCTTGTATTGCTAGACACATTTCTCTAAAATACCCCATCTCTGAGTTTTCCATTCCACACTGCTGCTCACACCCGAAGTCAAGATGGTGACCAGCAAAAGGCTCCAAGATTATAGAGAGCTGCCTGCTGCTGCACCCTGAAGATGGTGCTGATTTCCAGCCTCCACCCCCCCCTGTGGGTGAGTGCTCTCTTTTGATAAACAACTCCTTATTTGGTTTGAGCCTGGGGTGTGGTTTGCTGTTGTGTATGTGGACCTAAGAGCTGTGCCCACGTGGCTTATTGGGATTGGATGCCCTGAGAGTATTTAGTCATTGAGCAGGGGTTTTCCTGGGGAGAAGAACAAAGAGAGAACAATTGTAAAGGTTGGGGAGCAACTCCTGCGAGCTTCAGGCATCAGAACTTTCTGCAGTCAGGGGGGTCGACCAGTAAGTCCCAGGTAAATTGGGATTCGCTATCAAAGCAGGTAGCTCTGACCTGTAGATAAGGCAGAGAAGAGGGAGCTCACTGATGAGTGAGTGTAACCTCTTATAGCCGTGGACGCATGGCAACCTTGAGCTTAAAGTGAAAGTATCAGCAGTTGCAAACTTGAGCTCAAAGTGAAAGTAAAAGCATTAGCAAAGCTGGGGCTGTTTGGTAAGGGCTCTGAGAAGATTTTAAAGGTAGGAATTAATGGTTATACAAGAATGGGGTCTTCAATCTCACATCCAATTTTTTTGACTCTTAAGAAGCTGCTTCATTAAGGTTTTTCTGAGTCAGCTCTGCTTGCTAGCAGTGGGAGAGATTTGTGGGTTCCTCCACCATACTGAAGAACAGCCAAAAGGGGGCAGAGTCAGCAATTAAAGATATAGCAACATTTTAAAAGCTCTTTGCATTAGAAAATGATTAAGAATTCTCAATAAAACAGATTTAGAATCTCAAAACCTCTAAACAGGGTAGGAAATAAAGATAAAGGCCACGTAAAGATAGCAGATAAACAAAGAGTCTGGATTATGTTTGTTGTATGTTCTTGTAATTTTTTAACTTTTAATGAACTAATTGCAGGGAGACAACTGATTGCTAAAGCTGCTGAGTTAAACAAATGCATATACTTTAAAGATATCCTGACTTTGAAATCTGTTTATAAGAATATGTTACTTGGGAAAAGAGTTTCTGCTTTTGTCTCCACAGAAGATCAAAACCTGTGGATTGGTTCTAGGCAGGTGTGGTTCCATTTGCCAAGGCCACCTGATGCTGATAAGAGGCCGCCTTGAAAGTGTTGCAGGAGGAGAGATCAGAGGGGGCAGGCAGTGAAGAAGGACAGAGTAAAGGGGGAGAGTTGTGCCCCGACCTTGCTGATATAGAAACTCCTGAGTCTATAGACTCAGAGGAAGAGCTGCTGTCACTCATAGAACAGATGAAAAGAACAAGGATTGGAAAGAAGAAAAAAGGAAGGAGAAAGAGGAAACATTGCCAAAGCCCTAGGTACATGAGCAGTCAAGTCACTGGGTGGCACCAATGTAGGAAAGGTGATAGTTATCAGCAAATGCTGGAAGGTACTTAGGGCTATCCCTACTCCTTAGACAGGAAGGAAAGAAATCATTTCCGAAAGGTTAACCTTGCTCCTATTCAAGGGAGAAATCCCTAAGCTGAAATTAATCACTAGCAAGAAAGACTGAATAAATAAGTTCTTACTGGTTGATTTTGTAAATCTAAATAGTATATGACTGAAGTTTTCTAAAGAGCTTCATAGTATTTGGCTGATAAGCCACCCTGGAAACAAATGTTCTTTGGTTCCTGTTAGGGAGAAAGACTTAGACTTACACCAGAAACACATACCTGGCACCAAGGCAAGAGACTCCCACAGACTATTTGCTGAGGATGAAACAGAATGTATATGAAGGCCTCCATCTCAAGCCAGTCATTAGGTAATTAGGAGAATTCAAACATCTTATTTTAACAAATTCACTGTTCCTATAGAAACAGCACTTTGGAATGGCTAGTGTTAGTTGCTAGCATAATTCATAACTGTAACCACAGAACAGTCTTTCCTTCTACCTATTCTACCAAATAAACCAACGCCATCAGACATCAGAAAGAACAGCCTGTAAACTGCTTGGCTTCAGGTCACAGCAAGCCTACAGGACACCAATGAGGAGAAGGTAGAGTAAGGAGTCTCCAGGGGAAAGGACAGGGAGTATTCTAACACTATATAACTTAGCTGAGCACATGATAACGTAAGCCAAAGGGAGTGTTGAGGCTCTAACATCCAGCAGGGCTCAGTGCAATATCACAGTAGATGGGAGTCTTCAGAGATTCCTTCCTGAAGCTCTTGTGCTAACTCCCTGCCTGGATTTACACACAGCAGGATAATTTTATAATCATAGGACACACAGACAGACAGATAGACACCCTTAACAGGAAAGTCTTAAGTCCTTAACTAGGGCAATAGCAAAGCACTTCTGCTTTCTGTACTGTTGCAGGAGCAGGGGCAGGTTATCATTTAATAAAATCCACCGTGTCCTAATGGGGACCGAAGGACTACAAACACTCTAGGACCAACATAGTGAGATGCTCTAGCTGCTCCATTTTCTTCCACTGCTTTGAAATCCTGGAACCATGGGTGTTGGTAGCCACAGAAAGGTAGGACCACAAGGTGATGTCCCAAAAGAAGCTACTGCTTTCCTAGGTGCTCCTTGAGTAAGAGCCTAGCTCATGGGTCCTCTGAAACCATGGTAGGGAGAGATGTGCTAGGTAGCTACATGGGCAGAAGAAATAGAAACAAATTCCCGGAGGATGTTTTTGGCCATCTCAATGTAGTTGTGGGCAATGACCAAAGCTTTCTGAATGCCCTGGTAAGAGTAGCCCTGACTCATGAGGTGCCCAATCTCACTTGAGAGCTGTGCTGAGGGGGCGATGGCAGCAGGGTTAGCAGTGGCACCTCCACCTTGCTGATAGCTACTTGCTTTTCGTTCAGAGTTGATTCTCCGAGGGAATGGTTTAGGGGGCCGCTCAGGAACTTGGGAACCCTCATTAAAGTTTGTTGCAGAATCACCATCCAGAGACAACCAGCCAAAGGAGGAGCTGGCATTAGAGATGTCAGACAGAGTCTGGTGAGCCAGTACAGCTGAGAGTGGAAGCCAGAAAAGCACTGCAGGTAGTTGAACAAAGGTTGCAGGTTGCCTGCCTAAATAGGATAGAGGAAGGAAAAGATTTCGCCCTATGCCTTTTACCCACATTCAGACAACCCACAGGGGTACTATGGCAATCAGGTCCACTGTTGTGGATACACCCAAAGCTATCACCTAGGAAAAGTATAGAATATTACTCTACAGCAGTAGCTGATTTAGCTTAGAATGGCATCCAACAATCCATTTAGTATTTTGGGCATGTGCCAGCCATAATAATTGTGCCATTCACAGCAGCACAAGTTAACACCCTGTGTGCTCTTATTGATTATTGGGCAATTTTTCACTGTATCTTTGCTGGAAAAATAGGTAATCATTACCCACAACATCCTTTTATGACATTTTTTAAGGAGCACCCCATAATTTTCCCAAGGTCACTGATGGCTCGAAAACAGGAGTAGGTGCCTATATGGTGCAAGGCAAACAACCAGTTCAACATCAATTTACTCCTGGTATTCCTCAGGTAGTGGAACTTCAAATAGTATGTGAGATGTTTAAAGAATGCTAATTTGCCTTTAACTTGATATCTGACTCAGCCTATGTGGTTAATGCTTTAAAGGTGCTTGAAGTGGCAGGACCAATCAAATCATCCAGTACAGTCACTGTCCTATTTAACCACTTGCAATACTTGATTTTGCAATGAAAGGAGAGATTTTTTTCCTCAACATATCCGTGCTCATACTGGCCTTCCTGGTCCACTCGGTAAAGGCAATGCCAATGTGGATATGTGCACTAGACAGGACTGGGGATTCTTTACCTCTCCTGTAGTCAAAGCTCAAGAATTTCACCAGCTATATCATGTAAATGCTAAGACCTTACAACAAAAGTTTCAGATATCCAGAGCTGAGGCACATCAAATAGTTTTGGATTGTGCTCAATGTGTAGTGTACCACCACCCATCTTCCCTAAGTGTTAATCCCAGAGGGATTCTGCCATTAAAAATATGGCAAATGGATGTTACTCACATTTCTGAATTTGGCTCTTTGAAGTATGTACATGTTTCTGTAGATACATGCTCTGGTATCTTGCATGCCATTGCGATGTCAGGAGAGAAGGGGCGCAATGTCATTGTGCACTGACTAGAGGCCTGGGCAGCTTGGAGAAAGCCCCTGCAGGTAAAAACTGACAATGGCCCTGCTTATACTGGAACACAGTTTACTGCATTCTGCAGAAAAAAATGGATGTACAAGTAACTCATGGATTGCCTTACAATCCACAGGGACAAGGTATAGTGGAACGTGCTCATCACATGCTGAAGGAAAGCTTACAAAAACAAAAAGGGGGAATAGGCCATGGCTGTACCCCCAAAGAAAGACTGTCTATAGCTCTGTTTACCCTTAATTTTTTAAATTTGGATGTTGATGGCCACTCCGCAGCAGATAGACATCTAACTCTCATCCCTAGCCACAGAGGCATGGTGAAATGGAAGGATATTTTCATGGGCCACTGGCATGGTCCTGATCATGGGCGAGAGGTTCTGTTTGTGTCTTTCCTCAGGACCGGCAAGATCCAGTGTGGGTACCAGAACAGCTAACCAGGAAGGTCCGAAATGACAAGTATGATGCTGGCAAGGCCGCAGACGATGCTGGTGATAGCCCTGACGATGCTCCTGTGATGTCAACAGGGTAAGACAGAGCTGAGGTGGGGGATACTGTCAGTGTTCTCAAAACCTCTGTCCATATGGCATGTTGCCCGTCTTTTTACCTTTTATTTTTATAGTTAGCTATGAGGATCCCTCTGTGTGCACTGATGCTAGTTGCTGGTATGCCACTTGTAGGAATGCTACCCAATACTCATTTGCTATGTTGGCACGCATGCCGCACTGGGCGCTCATTCCAGTGCAAAGTCCTAATGCCATGAGTATGTTTAGGACCAAGAGGGATTTTGGCATTACTGCAGCTGTTGTTACAGCCATTTCCTTAGCCACAATTGAGGCCACCACGGCCACCATTGCTATGAGTCACACTGTCCAGACAGCTCTAACACTTAATAATTTGTCTGCCAATGTAGCCCATGCCTTAGACATTCAAAGAGGCATTTCTGCCCAGCTTAAAGGCGGGCTGATGTTGGTCCACCAAAGGATTGACCTGGTGCAAGAGGAGGTTGATGTGCTCTGGCAGATAGCTCAGTTGGGATGCGAATGGAAGTATCAGGCCCTATGTGTGACTTCTATTCAGTATGAAAATTTTTCCTATGCTGCAAATTTGTCTAAAGTTTTGTCAAATTATTTTATAGGAAATTGGTCAGGTGAATTCAAAGCGACCATGGAGAAGTTGAGAGTTGCAATAGTTGCTGTGAATTCAACTCGAGTGGACCCTGGAGTTGCTGAAGGACTGACGGGATGGATGTCAACCACCCTCAATCATCTGAAGGAATGGGCAGGAATGGGTGCTCTGGCTGGCTGGTACTGATAATTCTGATTTGCCTGTGGTGCATCTGCAAAATGAGGTTCACACACCGTAGGAGCATGGCCATGATTGTTCAAGCCTTCACCGCCATTGAGGTGGGACAGCCCCCACATGTTTGGCTTGCTGCCTTGAAAGAGTAATGTTTGGCATGGGTTGTGAGGCTAAGCACTGCACATGGTTTTGCCTAGGTAAGGCTTCATGAAGAGCATGCCTAATTGCATACAGGTTGGCACCCACTATCCTGTCCTCATAAAAACAGGTGCTGGACAGGTCTGTCCCTGTCTGAGTGGATGACACCTGGATTAGGGATAGCACAAGCCCTCTTGCACAATGGGGATTAGGCTTCTGCTCTTGCCTGCTGCTTTTGCTTGACTTTTTAATTTTTAATTATTAAATAAGGGGGAGCTGCAGAGAGCTGCCTGATGCTGCACCCTAAAGATGGTGCTGATTTCCGGCCTCCACCCCCCATGGGTGAGTGCTCTCTTTTGATAAACAATTCCTTATTTGGCTTGTGCCTGGGATGTGGTTTGCTGTTGCGTATGTAGGCCTATGAGCTGTGCCCACGTGGCTTATTGGGATTGGATGCCCTGAGAGTATTTAGTCATTGAGCAGGGGTTTTCCCGGGGAGAAGAACAAAGAGAGAACAATTGTAAAGGTCCAGAATAAACTGCTAAAAGAAGATCCTGGGTGTTGCATTTTCCTTGCTGGCAAGGTTGCATGCGACACAAGGTATTTTGGCTCATCTCTCCCCTACTTCCCTTGCAAACTAACCCTCCAGCTCCTGCTTCTGAAGAATGACAAAAACCCAAGAGCCATTTTCAGAGCCAATACAGGTAAAGCAGACCATTCTCCCCACAAGACCAAAAGAAAGGAACCAGAAGCCCTTATCCCTTTTGCAAAGGGTAAGCAAAAAACAAGAGTCATTTTAACCTCTTTCCATTCCCAGACCTAGCAGAGTACACTCACTATACTATCACTTCTCAAGGTTCTCTTATTAACTCATAGTTTTCTTTTCAAGCTCCAGAAAATCAAAATTTATCATTCCATGGCTTAGGCTCATCCAGAGTGCAGAAAATGAGCCATAAAAGCCAACAGACCAACCACCAAAAGACACAAGTCACTGAAAAGACAAACTTCACCCTTAAGATGGCTTGAAGCAGCCTTGAGATCCATTGGCCCAGATCATTTTCCCATGCCTCCCTACATAAACCCAGTTTTCTTTTTATAATAAATGAAACGGTTAGATGTATGAATTCCTGACACGCCACATGGTAATCCCAACATGGCACTAGGTATAGGATTCCTGGCACTCCATGTGGTAAGGCCAACATAGCTCCAGCAGGATGAACCTTGTACAGAGGCATGCCCTGGGCATGGCTACATAAACCCATACCCACCCCTCTCTCTTAAAAACAGACATCATGTTGCGGTCTGCTTCTTCATCTCTTCTCTGCTCCTGTACCCACCTGGCAACTCTGCTAAATAAACTCTCATGTGGCTTTGGTAGTGTGTGTGTGTGTGTCTTCTCATGTGCAAAACCAACAACAAGCATACCTCAAAAAGATAAATTATCTCAAAGAAAACAACTCATAGAATTCTACCAAAGTAAATTTATTTTAAGACCAGAAATGGTCTAATATCTGCATTTATAATACAAAGACAAATGAAGAAACTGATAAGCTATATATTAATGTTGGTATGTACAGCAAAGAAAGCTTTATTTTGAATGAAATTTCAAATTTTGATTGAATAACTCTCAAGGACATATGGTACTCCTGGATTTTATGGTACAAGAGACTGGCTGTGTTGTGGCATACAAATATCAGTATAAATTTCTTCACACCAGTATTTTTTCTGTCCTACAGACATGCCTTTGTTAGTACTCTGATTAAACCTTAACATTAGTTTTGAATAATATTTCTCAAATCTATTTTTTCACAAACTAGCTATTTTGTATGACATAGTTTTAAAGATTGGTGTTACATAAGAAATTCTACATATTTGTGGTTCGTGTTTTCTTCTTTGATGCTGCTGCTGCATCAAACATTTTAAATATTTCCTTCCAAGGAAAATCCTTTATCTCATTTATATTTGTAGTATCAACCTTCAAAGCAACTTTTAGATTTTTAAATATACATTAAAATATCATTTCACACCTCTACCTGATTTCCTTTGGGTCTTACTGAGTTCTTAGCGCTTGGACATAATTCTTTCTTCCTTATCCAATCACCTTCCCATTTTAGTGGAGCAAGATGGCCTTCTACTTTGACATCTATGAGATATACCCATCAGATAATCAAAATTAAATATTTCACACATACCTGACAATTATTAATTGATTTGACTCAATATTTTTTGGCAGTCCCTACTTCTGTATTCTGTTTGCTGTCAATTTCAGTGATGGCTGTGGGAATGCCTAATTTGTGGCATCTGACTGCTTGAAATTTTCCTCATTGTATCATATAATTTATTGTAGCCTGTACAATCCACTATATAATAAAAATTTGCATTCCTAGAGTAAATAAAATTCTAATGCATCGTCACATAACTATCCCTAATGCTTCTAATAGTACTAGGTGTAAACTAGGGAAAACATTTTTTCAGTCTTTACAGAAGATCCACAATAAATGAACTACTTAAAAACAGTTTTTACTCTAAAACTTTTCCCTATTTATAAATGTTTAAAAGGGACCTTGAATAAGGATATACAAGGATAGAAAGTGTGATTTCTTTGTTCATAATAATAAAATAAAATAAAAATAAATAAACAAATCTTTTAACATGTATACATTGTATTGTGGTCATATTCACACTTCACTGCCCTCTCTCTTTTTTTTTTGGCTTCTCAGCTATTTCTTTTTATTTATTTATTTATTTATAAAATATAGTCTTTTTTTAATCCATTTATTCCCATGCTCCTCTTACCTTCCTCCTCCCAACTCCTCTCAGTCAGCCTTCAGCCTTCCTCCTCTGCATCCCCCCATTCCCTCACCCCAAAGTGAATCAACTCAGCATTACTCCAGGCAAGTTCAATTTCCTCATCCTAATGTCAAGATTGGGTTAGGTGTTCCTCTGGAGGGAATGGGCATCAAGATGTCAATCCATGCACTGAAACACAGTCTGAATCCTCCCCTTGAGGCTCCACATAATACCCATGTCAGTGAACAGTTGCATATCCTTGGAGGGTCTAGTTTCTTTTCCAGATGGTTCCCAGGTTGCAGTTCTTGCTTCAGTGAACTCCCCAGAGCTCCAACCAGCCATCACTGTGGGAATTTTCCTAACAATCCCTATCTCCTTGCTCATATAGAGTCTCCTCCCCTGCTATCAGCTGGACCAGGAACTCAGCCCAGTGCTCAGCTACCCTCTCTTAAGCCACTCTTAGACTAAATGATTTCATTCTTCTTTTCAAATAGTTCTCTTCATACTTCTTTGCCTTTTTTGTACAGGGCTTTTTCAGGTAGCCACAGATATAGTCATGATTACAGAGGCTACATTGCCTGTGTATGAAATACACATATTTCATAGCACTCCTTTCTTTTTTGGTTTTGTTTTGTTTTGTTTTTTCTTTATTTATTTTGTATTTATCAAGAAAAACACTAAAATGAATTTAAAATGCTGAGAAGTTAACAATAACTATAAAGAAGATAAAAATCATAAGCATGACTTATCAAGAATGATAATGCAAATAAGATTGCTACACATATAATTACTTTGTGTTCACCTTTCCCTCTGAATTTTTTTCCCATCCATGTATATCATTATTCAAGGTCCCTTCCCCCTCCCACCACATCAGGTCATTTTTTCTTCTCCGCAACTCCCCATCCCCTCCCTGGGAAAGGAGCAGACAGTCCTATGGTCCCACTGACCCACTAATGCTTGGATCAGACTCCACTCCTTGCAAATCCAGTTTTGTCCCCCCTCCCTCAAGAGTGAGTCAGGTGTTCCTATAGTTGGAGTGGGATCAGAAGGGTCAGTCCAGGGTGTTTCTGATCCCAAGCTGTTCAGTGGTTGTGGTTTGCATGTTTGGTTTTTTTTCTTGTTTGTTTGTTTAGAGACCACTAATGAGTGAGTACATCCCCTGCTTATCTTTCTGAGATTGTGATACCTCGCTCAGAAGGATATTCTTCAAATCCATCCATTTGCCTGCGAATTTTAGGATATCATTTTTTCTTACTGCTGAGTAGTACTCCATTGTGTAGATGGACTACAGTTTGTTAATCCATTCTTCAGTTGAGGGACATCTAGGTTGTTTCCAGGTCCTTGCTATTACAAATAATGCTGCTATGAACATAGTTGAGCTAATACCTTTGGAGTGTGAATGTGCCTCTTTAGGGTATACATCCAGAAGTGGTATTGCTGGGTCCTTGGGGAGATAGATTCTTAATTTTCTGAGAATCCGCCATATTGCATTCCAAAGTGGCTGAACAAGCTTACACTCCAACCAACAATGGGAAAGTGTTCCCCTTGATCTGCATCCTGTCCAACATAGGCTGTCAGGGGTGCCTTTTTATCTTAGACAATCTAACAGGCATTAGGTGGTATCTCAAAGTTGTTTTGATTTGCATTTCTCTGATGCCTAAAGATGAAGAGCACTTTTTCAGGTGCCTTTCAGCCATTCGTAGTTCTTCTGCTGAGAATTCCCTTTTTAGATCTATATCCCATTTTTTGATAGGGTTATTCAAAGTTTTGTGCTCTAGATTCTTGAGTTCTTTATATATCTTAGAGATCAGTCCTCTGTCACTTGTAAGGTTGGTGAAAATCTTTTCCCATTTTGTAGGCTGTTGTTTTGTCCTATTCACAGTGCCCTTGGCTTTTCAGAAGCTTCCTAGCTTCAGGAGATCCCACTTATTGATTGTTGGTCTTAGTGTCTGTGCCACTGGTGTTATATTTAGGAAGTAGTCGCCTGTGGCAATTTGTAGAAGTGTATTTCTCACTTTCTTTTCTATCAAGTTCAAAGTGGCTGAGTTTAAGTTGAGGTCTTTGATCCACTTGGATTTGGGTTTTGTGCAGGGTGACAGGCTCGGATCTATTTGCATGTTTCTACCCACTTCCATCCAGCTATGCCAACACCATTTGTTAAATATACTATCTTTTTTCCATTGAATGTTTTGGGCCTCTTTGTCAAAGATCAGGTGTTCATAGAATTTTGGGTTAATGTCTGGATCCTCAATTCTATTCCATTGGTCAACAAGTCTGTTTTTATGCCAGTACCAGGATGTTTTTATTACTGTAGCTCTATAGTATAGCTTGAAGTCAGGGATGGTGATACCTCCTGTGGTTCTTTTGTTGAGTAAAATTGTTTTGGCAATCCTGGCTTTCCTGTTATTCCAAATGAAATTAAGTATTGTTCTTTCAAGGTCCAAAAAATATTGTGTTGGGATTTTGATGGGCAGTGCATTGAATCTGTAGATTGCCTTTAGTAGAATTCCATTTTTACTATATTGATCCTACCAATCCAGGAACATGGGAGAGCTTTCCATTTTCTGATATCCTCTTCATTTTCTTTATTCAGTGATTTAAAATTTTTGTCAAATAGGTCTGTTACTTCTTTGGTTATACTTACTCCAAGGTATTTAATACTATTTGCAGCTATTATGAAGGGTAATGTTTCCCTTATTTCTTTTTCAGCTCTTCTATCTTTAGTGTATAGAAGGGCTACTGATTTCTCTGAGTTTATCTTGTATGCTGCTACATTGCTGAAGGTGTTTAGTTCCTTGGAAGAATTTTGTGGGTCACTTATGTGTACAATCATATTATCTGCAAATAGAGATAGCTTCACTTCTTCTTTTCCAATTTGTATCCCCTTAATCTCTTTTCATTCCCTTATTGCTTTAGCTAAAACTTCGAGAACTATATTGAATAGATAAGGGGAGAGAGGACATCCCTGTCTACTTCCTGACTTTAGTGGGATTGTTTTGAGTTTTTCTCCATTAAGTTTGATACTGGCTGTCGGCTTCTTGTAAATCGCCTTTATTATACGTAGGTATTCTCCCTGTATTCCTGATCTTTCCAGGGCTTTAATCATAAAGGAGTGTTGGATTTTGTCAAAGGCTTTTTCTCCATCTAAGGATATGATCATGTGGTTTTGTTCCTTTAGTTTGTTTATATGATGGATAACATTTACAATTTTTCATATGTTAAACCAGCCCTGCATTTCTGGGATGAAGCCTACTTGGTTGTGGTGGATGATATCTTTTATACATTGTTGTATACGGTTTGCCAAAATTTTGTTGAGAATTTTCGCATCAATATTCATGAGCGAAATTGGTCTGTAATTCTCCTTCTTTGTTGTGTCTTTGAATGGCTTGGGTATTAGGGTGATTGTGGCCTCATAAAAGGAATTTGGCAACATTCTTTCAGTTTCTACTGTGTGAAATAATTTGAGGAGTAATGGTAGTAATTCTTCTTTGAATGTCTGGTAGAATTCGGCACTAAAACCATCTGGGCCAGGGCTTTTATTTTGGGGGAGGTTTTTAATGACAGCTTCAATTTCCTTAAGGGTTATATGCCTGTTTAGGTAATTAATCTGATCTTCATTTAATTTTGTTAGATGGTACCTATCCAGAAAGCTGTCCATTTCTTCTAGGTTTTCCATTTTTGTGGAATACAGATTTTCAAAATATGATCTGATAATTCTCTGTATTTCCTGGGGATCTGTTGTTATGTCCACCTTTTTGTTTCTGATTTTGTTGATTTGAATACTCTCTCTCTGTGTTTTATTAGTTTGGCTAAGGGTTTATCTATCTTGTTAACTTTCTCAAAGAACCAACTCTTAGATTCATTGATTCTTTGTATTGTTCTTTATGTTTCAATTGTATTGATTTTAGCTCTAAGTTTGATTATTTCCTGCCATCTATTTCCCCTAGTTGAGTTTGCTTCTAATTGTTCTAAGGTTTTCAGCTGTGCTGTTAGGTCTCTAGTGTGGGATTTCTCTAGGTTTTTTATAATGGCATCTAGTGACATAGCACTCCTTTCAGTCCTGTGACACCTAAGTCACAGCCCTCTTCCAGTCTTCTGTGGGCCTTGGAGACAATGATATAATTGTCCCACTTCGGACTAAGCACTCAACAGTCACTTATTGCTGAGGCAAATGAAACATTGTTTAACTTTAACACATTGCAAAGGGAAGTTTCTGGGACACAGACTTAAAAACACTGGGTTACAGGCATAAAAATAAATATTTAGAAGGTGTTTTGATTATATGTTTCAAAATATAGACAGTAGGTCTCTCTTTACAGCATATTTTGTCCCCAGCCATGGGCTTTTAATCAGATATTTAAGACTAGGTATGTCCCCTCCTTTAGAGAGGGCCACAAATTCAATCATAAATCAGGTATTACTATATGCCACTATTATCTTGCCTGGCAGGTTAGTATAGAACCATTCAGAGTATACTACTTGGAAAAAAAAAACATTGATGATTCTCTCTATACCCTAGCAGCCCACATAGTTCCTTCCAACATTATAAATTCTTGCCAGAGTGAAAGACGCTCCCATCTGACTTATATCTTGTCTCTGAGTCCTGTTTTCAAATTGTGACAGCAATCAGAGTTTATCATATAGTCTGGTAGCTAATCCAAAACACTGACAATAGCCTATGTTCTTTTGAGAGCCTCTGGAGACTTCCTAGCCAACAAGTGATAGGAAAAGTATCCCACTTCTGGTACTAGGTCTTTCAATAAAATCCCATTTGTGGGACCAGCATTATCCACTCATGCAAGCTACTTTCATTTGAACTTTTAAAAAGATACTTTTAAGTTGATATGGTGGTTTGAATGAGAACAGCCCTCATTGGCTCATACTTTGAGTACATTTTATTCATTTGGTGGTATTTTTTGAGAAAAATTAATAGTTGAGGCTTTGTTGGAGGAGGTTTGTCACCAGGAGTGAGCTTTGAAGTTTCAAAAGTGCACACTATTCCCAATTAATTCTCTCTACCTAATGATTGTGTATGAAAATATGAGCTTTCAGTTATTGCTCCAATGTCACAACTGCCTGACTGCTTCTATGTTCTATGCCATGATGATCTTGGAATCTAACCCTCCTGAACTATGAACTCTAAATTTAACTCTTTTCTTCTTTACGTTGCCTTGGTCATGACATCTTACTTATCATAGCAATAGAAAAATAACTAAGCCAGTTTTTAAAGTAACTTTTCTATGCTTTTATTAATACTCTTTTAGCTTTAGTTGACCCTTCTATAAGCATCACATATTTCCTTGTCCTCTGTCAAAACCCTTTGTACTACTACTATGTCCTCCCTTTAGTCTCATGTGATTCTTTTATAATGTATGTAGTACTTATGTGTAGATAGACATTTCTTTCCTTCCCAGTTCTGCAGCTGTTCAGTCTCAAATAAATACACAGAGGCTTATGTGATTTATAAGTGGTTAGCCAGGAGCTCAGGTTTACTACTATCTAGTTCTTACACATAAAATAACCCATAATTCTATTTATGTTTAGCCACGTGGCTTGGTACCTTTTCTCAGTCCTAAATTCTCATCTTGCTTCCTCTTCATCTGGCTAGTAACTCCTGACTCTATACTTCCTCTTCCCAGAATTCTCTTTGTCTGGTTGCCCCACCTATACTTTCTACCTGGCTACTGTCCAATCAGCATTTTATTAAATAAATTTGAGTGATAAATCATTACAATAATTTGTAACAGCAATATCCCACAGCATTTATGTGGTTTTGTATGTAGGTAGGTATGCATGTGCACAATGTCTGTGCAGACATTAGTGGACAACCTCAGGTGTCAGTCTTCTGACTCCTTCCGTTTTTGACACAGGGTTTCCTATCAACCTATAACTTCACATATGCCATGCTAACTGGCCCATGAGAAATCTGCCTGTTTCTACATCCTATGTCATCAATATTGAGATTACCAGCATGTAATCTCACTACACCCAACTTCCTATGTAGAGGCCTGGAGTTACGAACTCAGGTATCCTTTCATGCTTATAAGGCATGTGCTTTACCAACTAAACCATTTTCTCAGACCACCTCGAGTTTTAACTTTTCTTTCTTTTTAAAAGATAAACTTATTTTTATTTATCATGTGTATGCATTTGTGCTTTTAAGAATTTATGTACACTACATGTATGTAAGTATCCAAGTATCCTCAGAGATCAGAGGTTCTCAGATCCCTTGAGTCTGAGGTTACAAGTAGTTTTGAGTACCATGGTGTGGATCCTGGAAACTCAACCCAAGTAATCTACAAGAATGATAAGCACTCTTAAATTCTGAGGCACCTTTCAAGTCCCAGTCCTAACTTTTTGAGATCCCTAAGTTTTTATGCAGTGGCAGTATTATATGCATAATATGACTGAACTTTGAAATTATGTCACATAAAAACTCATACTCAAATATAAGAAATGTCAAGTATAAGGCAATACTAAGTAACTTTCAAGTGAGTGAATAAGGTTTATATTGAAGATAGTTGACATTTTTCAACATCCCTTATCAACTATGTTGACTTTGAATTTTTTTCAAAGTGAAGGTCAAGCTTTCTAGAAAGCAAATCAATGGCTATTGCTGAAAGATGCTAGATAAAGCATGTAACCATATGATTAGAAATATGAGTGAGGCATTTTTTGCAAATGTTTAGCATCTTGGCTGATTCAATGACCTGAGTTTGTAAAAATACAGTGGAATATTACTCTGAAAGCCCTTCATAACTCTTTTCTATAGAGAACAAAAGTTTCATTTTAACTATATATTTGAGTATCTAAAAACAATGAAGGGTGATTCTTACTTAAAATGGGAAAATTGCTACCAGTAGCCAGAGACAGAATATGCAGTCTTCTAGATTGGGCCCCTCATGTCTCATAAACAGCTATAATACTTTAAGGATGTTTGGAGTAACTAAAAATAATAACATCTATACATATTCAGCAGAAGCATAGTGCTTTTGAAATTATCAGACATGAGTCCTATATTAGATTCATTTTTACCCATCCCTGTACCTCATTCAGTTACTCCTATATTAATTCACTCCTCAAATTCATGGCTGCTTCATATATTGTGACACAGATATAGACAGACACATACATACATACATACATACATACATACATACATACATACATACAAGTTTCTGAGTCGATTTAGTGTTTCCTATGAGGTGCTTTGATCCAGGAGAACACTGAATCTCCATCTCTCAGCAACTGTTAATTGCCCATAACTTTATTGCCTGTAGCTCTTTATCTATAGCAAATTTTCCCACCCATACTGACATGTCAACTAGTATTGTCCAAAAGAAGCATAGAATGATTTACTTCAAGCCTTGAAGGTAAATCACAGCCAATATTAAGAAATGCACATATGCTCTTTTTTAAACTTGGCAGAGCAATAAGGACATTTCAAGACATGCACAAACAGACACAGTATCTAGAACAGAGTAAGAGGTGAGCAAATTTCAACTCTTAGGCCACCTGGAGACCTCCTTTCGAAAGCTGGAGACACAACTACAGCTCTGCCCCAGGACCCAGTCCTGCTCTAAACCAAACAAAGCTAGGAGAAACCCCCAGCAACCACCAGAAACAAACAGCAGGAGGGACATCCCATGGCTAAACCCTGTGTCCAAAGCAAGCTGTGTCATCACACAAGAAAACTTCAGACTCCGTGTCCAGAGCTGAATAAGAGATCATGCAGACTCTGTGTTCAGAGCAGACTGGAAACACAAAACCCCTGGACCCACAACAGACTAAGAACCAAATAAGAGCTGACTAAGAGTGAACCAAGGAAGCAATGGGCAGACACCAGAATACATATAACAATATAAAATACAAGACAACACCAGAAGAAGCTGGTGGTTCCACAGCACCAAGACCTGAACAGAGCAATGAAGAGAAGACAGAAGGAAACAAACTTAAAAACAATTTTATAAAGATTATAGAAGCCCTAAAAGAGGATTAAAATATTTCTTTAAAGAAATAGAAATAATACAAACAAAAAATTGGAAGAGATTAAAAAAATCCTTGAAAGAAAACCAAGAAAAGGAAAAGCAACCAATGAAAGAATCATTCCAGGAACTAAAAATTGAAATAGAAGCAATGAAGAAGGCATAAAACCAGGCAAAGGGGAAATATGAAATCTGAAGAAATGAGCTGGAACTATAGATAAAAGCATAACCAACAGAATCTAAAAGATGGAAGCGAGAATCTCTGGAGTGCAAGATACAATAGTGGAAATAGATATATCAGTCAAAGAAAACACTAAAACCAAAAAAGCCATAACTCAAAATGGCCAGAAAATTTGGGACACTATAAAAAGACCAAACCTTAATTGGAACAGAAGAAGAAGAAGAAGAAGAAGAAGAAGAAGAAGAAGAAGAAGAAGAAGAAGAAGAAGAAGAAGAAGAAGAAGAAGAAGAAGAAGATCACCAGCTCAAATGCACAAATAATATATTCAATAAAATCATAAAAGAAAGCTTTCCCAACCTAAAGAAGGAAACGCCTATGAAGGTACAAGAAGCTTACAGAACACCAAATAGATTTGACACCCCAAAAAAGTCCACTGGCCACATAATAATCAAGCCACAAAACATACAGAACACCAAAAAAAAATTAAAGCTGCAAAGGGAAATGGCCAATTTACCTGTAAAGGCAAACAGATTAGAATAACACCAGACTATTCAATGGAAACGATGAAAGCAAGAAAATCCTGGTCAGAAGTTACAAAGACACTGAAAGAGCATGGCTGCCAATCAAGACAACTACACTAATCAAAACTATTAGTTACCAAAAATGGAGTAAACAAGATATTTCATGACAAAATCAAATTTAAGCAATACCTGCCCACAAATCTGGCCCTATAGAAAGCACTAGAGGGAAAATTCTAACCTAAGGAACTCAGATAAACCCATGAAACCATCAATAATCAATAATCACACAGAAGAAAAGCCCAAACAAAGGAAATACACACAAACTACCACCAAAATGACAGGAAATAACAATCAGTAGTCATTGATATCACTTAATATTAATGTACTCAATTTACCTATAAAAAGACACACTCTAACTGAAGCCTTCTTTCTGCAACATACATGAAACAAAACCTCAACTTCAAAGACAGACATAAACTCAGAGAGTAAAGGATTGGGAAGATTTTCCAATCAAATGGTCCCAAGAAACAAGTTGATGTAGCCATTATAATAGCTAACAAAATAGACTTCAAACTAAAATCAATCAAAACAGAGCAGAATGGACAATAATTATTCATCTTAGGAAAAAATCAATCAAGATGAGATCTCAATCCTGGATATTTATTCCACTAATATAAGGGCTTCTACATATGTAAAAGAAACTCTGCTAAAGCTTAATCACATCAATGACACACTCTAATATTGGGAGACATTAATACCTCCCTTTCTTGGATAGATCAACCAGACAGACACTCAAAAGAGAAATAAGGGGTCTAACAGATGTTATGATGCAAATGGACAGATGCTTAACATCAATAACTCAGCAACAAATGAAATTAATAATATGGAGTCTTTGGTGTGAAGGAACAAGAATGATACTTCATTTTTGGTATATGCTCTCTAAAAATTTATATGCAAATATAATCATTAAGAAAATAACAGAAATTTCAAACTGAGGCCCATTAAATATTAAGGATGTAACAAACAAGAAAAGACTAAGAAACTATCACCAATAAGAGTAAACTAAAGAGACATGATAACTAAATGTAATGTAAAACCTTAAATGGTACATTAGATCAGCAAAAAGACAGGAGGTTAAAGAAAGAAGAGGGAAAAAGAAATTTAAAAAGAAGAAAAATCCAAGAATATCTGAATAAAGCATGGAGTTAGGTAACCTGTTGATGATCAATTTTAGATTTTGATGAATATGAAGAATAAACAAAAATTTTTCAACTATCATTATGACATGTCTATAAATCTGAGCACATTTAAAAATAAAGTTTCTTAAAATATGTATCTCTTCAAGTACTTTTATATCGACATCTAAACTTGTTCAACATGCATTTAAATATTTGTAAAGGTCATCATTTCCAGCACACTGTAAATATTGTTATTATAAATTAAAACTGTCATATCACTCTTTTAAGTATATTCAAAACACTACAAATACCAAAGTAAATTAAACCACGATCTTCAATTTTAAAAATACATAAATAAATTCTACTTTTAATTGTAAGAAATATAGTTATTCCTTTTTCTCTTTGAATTTATATTTCCAAATTATTTCTCCTACCAAATTTTATTCATATATTTTATGCTGTAATGTTCTATTGCTTGTCCTAACACACTTCTCTGAAATGTGAAAATAAATTGAATTCTTAAAATTACTATGACCTTATGGCTTAAGGATAATTATATTTTAATCTAAAGAAAATTTTCCTCAGTGGTTCACACCTGATCAAAATCTACTATACTATAAAATTTGGTAATTAGCCAACATAAGTATAGTTATATATGGAAAATACATACCCCAATGAGTAGATGCGAGCTTATTTTTTCCCTTGGAGGAAAGCTTTAGATACAACATTTTCAATCATCTATTTGTTATCCAAAAGGCATAGAACAGCATTTTGATTTATAGGTACCTTTCTTTTTTTAAAAAAAAAAAGGCAAAGGAGATATAAAGGGGGATTATAGGAGAATTCAGCTCTAGGCCCTGAACCCATGTCTTTTTCACATAGAAAATAAAGAGTAAGTATGGAACTTTAAAAATCTATAAAGCAATTCTTTCAAAACTACTCATGTCTACCTCCTAGTTAGAAAAATTTCACCTATCTCTAGAAGTACAAATCCCCTAGCCTACCTCATACAGACCTGGGAGTACAAATTTCATAGATTGAAGGCCATCTCACATAAACACTGAAAAGGGGTGGGATTTATTTTATGGTCAAAGAAAAAAATTCTATTTGTCAAACAGAAAGTAATTTTACTTTTAGGGGCTAGAAATATGCTCAAATAGTAAAATAGTTGTCACAGGAGCATAGGGACCTGAGTATCCCTCGGAACTGGGCAGGCATGGCGGCACATGCTTGAAATTCTACTGCTGAGGAGGTAGAAGCAGGAGATTCCATGAAGTTCAGCTGCCAGCTAGACTAGTTAATGTGTGAAGCACAGGTCTCAAGACAGATCCTCTTCTTTGTGTGAACAAGGTACATTATATACATATATGAAATTGTTAATAAGTACATATTCTTTAAAAGGATGACATCACGAGAAGAACAATGCCTGCAGCTCATCTCTGCCCTACACACCAGCATGTACCCATGCAGTTGCACCAGCACACATATGTAAATCTACACACAGACACAGACACACACACACACACACACACACATAGCATACAACCCCCTCACCCCAACACACAGAAGTTTTGTGCTTCAGGAGAATCTGAGCCATTATTTTCCAGATGGACAAGAGGAAGGAGAAAACAGAAGAGCATTTGAGGTAATGTACTACTTTCCGGAATATATGAGCTCCCTTCTCTTCCTAGGCAGGTTCTTATTCATCATACAATGGATCCATTAAGTGATAATTGCCTCCTCAAGAAGCTATTTCCCTTTAGTATTCTAATTCTCTAGGCACCAAGTAATTTTCATTCCAACAAGTTGAACCTATTAAGATAGAACATATCATATTATAAAACCATAGTACCTTTGAGGCAACACAAAATAGTAAGTCTAAAGCACCTTTTGTCTTTAAGTATTTGGAAGGACATTTTATCCTTACCACTTTCCACAATGTACTTGTGTTGAAAATTAATGAAACCTTCTGAAGACAAACTCACTTAGATGAACACAAGAACAAAACCTTAACTAGATGTGATGTCGCACACACGAAATTCCATTAATCTGGAGGAAGAGGCAGGATACACAAGAGTTCAATGTTAACCTCACATGTACAAAAAAATTCAAAGAGGCAGGATACACAAGAGTTCAATGTTAACCTCACATACACAAAAAAATTCAAGGTGTGCCAAGGCTACAAGCCCTAAAAGAAAATGAAAAATGGGTCTTTCGAAGAGTTCTTTGTTTTCCAACAATGATATCAATATTTTTGTGGACCTGAGTCTTGAGAAAACCCATATTTAACAGATTATCTTATTTATTTAACAAAGAATTGAATAAATATATGGATATTCTTTGAGATATAAAATATACAGAGGGGGGATGAGGAGGAGAGGAAGAGAGAAAGGATACAAACAAGCTCATCCTTGTATCTTGATTTTCTAAGTTCTCTTCCTTTGTTTGAAAGAACAGCAAAGTAAATTAGAAAACTGAGGTGACATTTTTTTCTAAACTCTTTTATCTCTCCTTTATAAAACTTTCCCCAGAAGACTCACATACCTAAATCATAGTTGCTAGACATGGAAAATGTGAAGGTATGGATTTATCCTTACAAAGCTTTGCTTCAGAAAAGCATTTAGTGCCTGCAGGCAGGGCCCAGGTGTAGGAATGCATCTGCCAGCCAATAGATTAAAAAATTAGGTTCTCGCTGAAAGTTCAACCAATAGCTACTGTACCCAAGCCCCTTTGCTCTCTCAATCTTGAAATACCAAGATGCGCACTATCCCACTTAGTTAGGTATTTCTTTAACCCCTCTCCCACCTCTGGGCTCGGGAGCCATTGGAACAAAGGGTATCCACCTGCTTTCATTTGGAACCTGTGCATAGCAATAAAAACCCTCATGCATTTGCATCGAGTCCAGCTCCTTGGTGGTCTTTGGGGATCCCTTGACATGGGTACAACAGAGAAAAAAATCAGGTACTTGAGTGGTAAGTGATCTGGGAAAAATCAGTCCAAATAAATTGTTCTATTTACTTTTAGGAGGTAGTGTTGCATGTTGGCTCCCAAGAAATAAGCCTCAACCTTCTGTAAACAGATACTTTGCAATAAACATTTCTGTTGAAACAAAAAATAATAATTTTTGGAGCAGTCTATAAACTGGTTTCTTTGTCTAGGAGCCAGCTATATAGATGTCTAGATGATGGGCACAAAATGTCTTTAGTTGGAATAGGGGACAGGGAGTAACAATTCCATTAATGCACAATTAGTTCATTTTCAGTGTTGAAAACATTGACATCTGTTGTGCCCAAAGTGGGGACCAGGACAAAGACCACCGGAGGCCAGGGAGTCTGGAATGCAATCGCAATGTTTATTGAAAGCGGAGTACAAACCTGGCAGCAGGGAGCCTGTCTACAGCTCTCTGCCAAGAGAGGCAGGGAGAGGCTCCTGAACCAGGTAAGCATTCAGATTTTAAAGGGAAAAACTGCAAAGCTCTTTGCCAGAGGATGGGAGTATGGGTCATTTTTTTTTTGATAGGTTAATCAAAGGGAAATTCTTGTTTAGTTATGAAGGTTCATTGGGGTGGCTTTTTGTCATTGGCTGCCCTCAGGGTTGGGATGTTCTGTGATTTTGGGTGGGGGTGAGGCAGTTGGGGACTTTCCAGATATGGGTATGTCTAGGATGGTTGGAGGTGAGTTGAGGGTCTCACAACATTCATCTTTTTATGGAATATCATGACATCATCATAAATCAAAATTGGGCCTTTTCTTGATGGTAAGAGACATGCATAAAACCTCTCTCTGCATTTCTTTTGGAGGGGTCAGAACATGGATCTTTAAGAAACAACTGGGTTAACATGATGTCTCCAAAGGAAAAGGAAAGACTATGAAAAGAAGCTAAAGCATTTTTAAACTTAAACATCTATGGGGAGCAGAGAACGTCCTGAGGAAAGTCATGTGAGTGGATTTATGTTGCTGACAAAGGAACAATCATGTCAAAGATCCCACAGCCTCAGATTCATGGAAGAAAATACCAAAGCTTTCCCCTTAAGGGATGAGGCTCAGAGGAAGATGAGAAAGCTTTCCCTTCCAGTTCATGTGTAGATGTTGATAGATAATATGTCCAGAAAAATGTCCACCATAGCTTTCTTTCCTTAAATATTTATGGCCTGAAGACTGTTCCCCTACAGTGGCTACTCCTACCACATTAGCTAAACATATCTCCTTGCTTCTGTTGTGTGTTATAAACACTGCTTCCTTGTTTATCTGTATGTAGTAACATACTTCTTTGCTCAGTTGTATGCAATAACTTTGTCTCTCTGTTCATGTCTATGTAATAAATACTGAATTAGTAGGGTGCTGTAGTTTCCCCAGCTAAGAGTCTAGATCACCCGATCTCAGATTTCTGTATTTTTTGCTGCCCCCACCCCACCCCACCATGTATGTATTTATCTTTTCTTCATCCAAGTCCCTGTAGGCCATGAATGGATGCAGCATGCATCCCTCCTAACCAGTTCTCTTTGATGGCACTTAAAACCTGCTTGGTATTTAAGACCACCTCTTAGTTCCATCTCCTTCCCAAAGCCTTCCTCCTAGCAAGCCTCTACTTTCATGTCTTCTTGTGTGTGACTCACTGACTTCAATGAGAATTTCTTGCCCAAGCCTGGGAGGAAGTATACTTATCAAGAGAAGAACACCTCAGTAGTAGCTACTCCACTGAAAAAATGACATGCCAATGGGCCCACATGGAAGGCTCCAGCCTCATGAACCCATCCTTCATTCATGTTGAAATGGAAATGAACCCCATCTTGTGTAGATTTCATATAGATAACCACAAGTGCAGTGAGCTGAGTTCCTTTCATTCATAAAATACAATAGATATACAGAATATTATACAAAATAAACAACTCAACACTCACATCCTGAGCACTCACATCACAGAAATTAAAAGCTGTCATAAATGTACTAATCCAGCTGAACTGTCTATTAGGAAGTAGGAACATGATGAAGGAAGTAGGTCAGTGTGAGTATTCATATGACAAGCAATTTTGCTTGGCTATTATCTCCCCCATGCATGTATGATGATGCTTTGCCTTCACATAGGTGTCAAAGCAATGGAGCCAGAAACTCAAAGGCTGAATATTCTAATACCATGAGACAAAATCAACCTTTTTCTCACTAAGTTATTTGCCAGGTATTTCATCACAATGATGAAAAGTCATAGGCAACATTTGACCTACTGACCATTTTATTTAGTGGCCATATCCATGTCTTGTTTTTGTTTACATGTTTTTAATTGAATAAATGTATTGTGTTGTATGGATCTTCAAATTCTAAACTAGTTACTTTCTTGCACCAAATAAAAAGGTTTTCAGGCCCAGCTAAAGTGCTATCTCCTAGACTATCTAGATAACTCTTTAGGTAAGATAAAAAAGAGAGGGAGACTAAATGCCTACAGAGAAACTCTGACTTCCAAGAATATATAAGCACCAAATAGTAGTATCTGCTATCATTCCTATCACACATGCCCATGAATTCCAATTCCTATAACTGCTTTAGCATATAGTTTGATTTATATTTTTCCAACTGTTTTGTGTGCACACAGAATATGTCACACATATTTTGTTGCACTAGTTTACTTAAGAGTTGATGGTAAGGTAACTCTGAAAGAGGTAATAATTAGAAAAGGGAGAAAAACATCACAAATCGTGTGGCTTTGTACTGGTAATTACAATAGACAACTGAGAATTCACTGAAATCCACAGAAGTGATTATTATTACTATTAGTCATTATTATTATTGCTATTTTGTTAATGGCTAAATTATAAGGTATTAACTTATTCTTACTTTGGGGCTGCTTGCCAAAATGACTGAACAAATTTCTAAGTGATTCTAGAGGCATCTCTGACACAGGGGAATAAAGCTAGAGCAATAAACCAGATATTTGAAGAAAGATAAACAAGACATTCTGAGATTGTCCAACATAATTGTGGCTACAGGGAGTAAACAGTTTCCCATAGGCCTAAATGATGCTCACATAATTAATTGCTTATAAGATCCTGATAAACCAAATCAAATGAAAAACAGCAAACTGTAGAATTGGTAGGGTATAAGCTACTCAGAGCAATGTATTCATTCACTTAACTTTGAACAACAAACCTTTTAATTAACTCAGCCAGTTGAATCCTCAGTTTTGGAGGGCTGAGTTCATTTTGTTGGAAAGACATAGTGGAGCAGAGAGGAAACAAAGTCAAGGAACAAGGAATGGTGATGCTGATGCCCCACAATATTTATCCTTCCCCCCTTTTAATTCCATCTGGATCCTCAGCCAGTGGAATGGTTCCATGAATATTCATAGGTAATTTTCAAACTAGTCAAGTTAATAATGAATACTAAGTATCACTGATATGTAAAAGGAAAGATTCAGTGTAGATTTTATGTAGTTAACACAACTGGAAGCCTCACACAACAGTTCAAGAGAAGAGCAAAAGAACCTGAAACTTAGTAAAGGCCAGTTTGAGGAATATCATAGAATAGCCAGGGTTTGAAGTTCTGTTCAGACAAGAAGCAGATAAGATGAGGGATCCTGACTCTGAGAAATGAGGCAGGACATTAAAGACTTTTTGGCAGTTCTCTTATATCCTAAGGATTTTTCCTGCTGTGGAAATCTGTGATTACTCTCTACTAACTACAGACCTTTGAAAGTAGGGGACTGTGTGACTATTTTAGAGGTAGGTGGTACTTAAAGAAGGTGGTGGATGTCAAAGGAGTTGTTATAATTAGACTGAACTGAAATAAAAGTTTTTCAATAAAAGATTGAAGCAGATAAAATCACCTGAAGGTATAAATGACTCATTTTAAAGAAAATGTCATTTTGAAATTTTAGGCTGAGACAAAAATGAAAATAGTACAACAAGGACTGGATTTCAGTTCAGCTCTGTGGGAGATTTGAAAATGGTTTCTGGTCCAGCTGTCTTTAACTTCCACAGACTCACAGAAGTAGACATGGGATTTTGTTCCCTGAGGAGAAGTCCTGGAAATACACTCCTTTTTGTGTAAATAAAAGAGGGAATTGAAATACATAACTTAGTTTGTCTCAGCCATGTGCCAAATATGAAAGCTTTTTGTGACACACTGTTGAAGGTCTAGGTGAGTGTGAGATTAGGGAAATGTTTCTGTTGAAGGGGAAGGAATGAAAAGAAATACTATTGGTTAGGGCTATAAGCTGAGATCTGTATACTGTAGTCAGCGAGCTTTAAAGAAGGACTTTCATTTATAACCTCTGCTCCTGAAGCTCAAGGGGTATTTTCAATATAGAAAAGATTTAAACTACAAACAAACCATTTGTAACATCCATTTTCACTGGAATTGTGTCATTGGTATTTTTACTAGCTGACAGCATCAAGGTTGTCTTGGGAACAAAGAATCAAATGCTTAGTGCATCATTTCTCCTTTCAAATCTCAGCCATCAAAAAGAAACAAAAAATATGGAAGTCTGAGAAAAGAGAACTCATTTTAGGGGTGAGGAGATTGCTTGGCCATTAAAGTGTTTGTCATGTAAACCTCAAGGTCTAAATTCAGATTCCCAGCAGCCATTGGAAAACCTTAGTGTGGTCGCTCACATCTGAAATTCTAGACAAGTGGATCATCAGAACTCACAGGCCAGCCAGCCAATACACAAATACACACACACACACACACACACACACACACACACACACACACACACACACTTGGGAAGCAATTCTGATATCTCAGGAAGAAGACAAATCTATGAACAAATGAGCTGAGAGAGAGAGAGAGACCGAGGAGAGAAAGAAAGAGACTGAGAGTGAAAGACCAAGAGACTGAGAATAGTTGCAAACAAAAAAAATCATTATTTGGCAAACAAAAGTATTAAAAGATCACATTGTTACATCTGTAGCCTTTAATAAAAACTAAAAGAGTATCTGTTCACTCCCAACCTTATAAGTAAAAACAAGAAAAGAAGTGATGTATAACCACAGCAGAAACAAGGAAACAATTAACAGAGGAATTGTCTTGTGGTCTCAATTAGTAGCAAGGTGACCCAAGTGAGGTTCAGAGAAGAAATACATGATTCTTTTAAAACTAAGTCAAGCATATCATTTTTAAAAGAACCATTGGAAATTAAAATAGAATGCATAAGTAAAAATTAAATTGCATGATGGACTTCATGTGGTGGAATATTCTTTGCACATTGTAAATAAAGTACTGTTTTGGCCAATGCACAACACTGTAGAAGTGGGTGGAGAATCAGAGGCAGCCAAGTAGGAGAAGAAGGGAGGAGTTAAGCTAGTCTTCATCCGTCCCCTGAAGAAGAAGCATGAAGGAATCCAGGTGAGTCACGGGCTGTGGGCCACGTGGTGGAAAGATAAATGGAAATGAGTTGAATTAAGATGAAAGAGCTAGCTAGTAATGTGCTTAAGATATGGGCCAAACAGTGTAAAGGATATAAGCGTGTGATTCATTTCATTGGGGAACAAAAGCTGTGGCCACAAACCAGGTTCCAACCACTGCTGCGCACGCCAGGTCACAAACCTCCTGGACCCAAAACGGGATGGGAAAAACTTTCTATAACAACTTCAGGTGAAAATTATCATTTGTTTGCTTTTCAGTCTCTTTTCTAGGAAGGTCAGAGAACTTGATGTATTAAAATACACTTCTTAGGCCTTGAGCCTAGAATTGTTTCTTAGATAACAATTCTCTTTATTTGGAAAAGGCAGAACAGTACAGTTATAGGCTTCAGAATAATCAGTGCTTGTTTCACAAAAATCCCCAGCCTTCTGGAGGATTTTTCAACCATTCTCCATGCATTAATGCCTAAGGGAAGGAGGTGGTAGTTAAAGAAATAAAAACCTCTTTTTTCATTAGGAAATGAGTCTACTCCCTGGACTATCAATTCTGGAGTTCATATTATAGGTTTACACTTTGTCTTTTTGGTGTATGTGAAGGGGAAAATGCTTTTTTTGTTGTGTTTTTACTTTTAAGAATACAGTTGCCAGAAACAGTGACACATGCCTTTAATCCCAGCACACAGGAGGCAAAGGCTGGGGGATCTCTTTAAATTTGTTGCCAGCCTGGTCTACAAAGCAAGTTCTAGGAAAGGCAGAAAACTCTGTCTCAAAAAACCAATATAGTTATTTAGTTAGTTATTCAGTTATTTATTTATTTATTTAGTTAGTTAGTTAGTTAATCAGTCATGATCAAAGTTCATATAAACTCACAGAGACTGAAGCAGCATGCACTGGACATGCATAGGTCTACACCAGGTCCTCTGCATATATACTATGGCTTCCATTTTAGTGGTTTTTTATGAGATTCCTGAATGTGTGAACAAGTGAATCTCTGATTCTGTATCTTCTTTTGGGCTTTTCTCCTTCTGTTTGTTTTGTTTAATTCTGGCATGTTAGTTTTTGTTTTATATTATTACATTATATTTTATTGTTATTCCACAGAATCCTATTTGTTTTCTAATGAGAGACAGAGACTGAGACCCAGAGAGAAGGGTGGAGGGTGGCTGGGAGGAGTAGAAGAAGGGAAAACCATAATCAGAATATGTTATATAAAAAATCTATTTTTAATAAAAGAAAAAACTCAATTATTAAAGAAAGAATATAGTCAGTGGGTAGAGTGGCATGTTAATTGCTAGTTCTCAATGTTTTCTTTTTTCCTTTGGATTACGTGTTTTCAAATGCCACATGAGTTTTAAATGAAAGATGATATGAGTTGTAGTTTCAACCTTGCATTCCACTCAAACTAGTGAAAACAAACTCACTTAAAAAAAAATCTTCTCAAGGCCTTGATGTAGTAAACTCTTTAAACAATAGTGTCAGTTTCTACATTTCTAAGTAATACTGACTTTGGGCACAACACTCAACATCTCTTGGATAAAATTACTTCAATAGGAAAAATGATATTTCTTCTAGAGTTGAATGTGATATAATGAGAAAACATGAGCTTTGGAGTTATATAAACCCTATTAGAAAATATCAAGTTTGATAGTGACTAGCCACACTGGTGGATCAAATCACTAAACCTGACTCCTAGAGTTTTTCCTTGTATTAGGCACCAAGGAAAATATTTTATATTGTAGCAAACAATCCCAAGATTCAGTGATTTAATACAACAAAAGTTTATTTATCATTTCTGATAAAATCTGGTATAGTTTATACATTTATTATGACAGCTTGCCTCTAAATCAGTGGTTTTCAACCTATGGGTCACAGCCCATTTAAGGATCACATATCAGATATCCTACATATATATATGTATATATATATATATATTTTTTCATTATAATTTATAACAGCAGCAAAATTATGGATATGAAATAACAATGAAAATAATTTTATCATTGGGGTTCATCAGAACATAAAGAACTGTATTAAGGGTTGCAGCATTAGTGGAAAGTTGAGAACCACTATTCTAAACAAAGGTTTAGAGACCCATAAAGCAAATCTGACCAGGATTTTCTTGTTTCAAGACAGGCTTTAATTTAGCTAAGTTAGGCCCAGTACTGGCTGAGTCAGAGGTGGAGATTAACGTTTTGATCTGACAACTTCCATGTCAGGAGTGGCTTGAATTATAGGCTTGGGAGACTAAAACAGGAAAATACTGAATTTATGGCTAGTCTTAGCCATATAGTAAATACTTGTATCAAAAGAATCAAGACAAGGGTAGTAGTTCCCTAGCATATATAAGACTCAGCACTGACAGGGACAAAGAGGGCTGCTTAGGGAAGTGAGGAGAAAAGAGTATCAACAAAAGAATAATGTGGGATATATAGGCCCTAAGTTCAAACTGGTACCTATACAGGGATGGAAAAAAAGCTCAGAGGGAAAGCTGAACACAAAGTAAATATATGTGTAGCAATCTTATTTGCATTATCACCCTTGATAAGTCATGCTTATGATTTTTATCTTCTTTATAGTTATTGTTAACTTCTCAGCATTTTAAATTCATTTTACTGTGTTTTTTGATAAATACAAAATAAATAAAGAAGAAAAAAAAGAATGTGCTCATAGCACTTTCTCATAAGCTACGAGGGCCCCTTGAGTGAACATCTCCTTATAAGCCAGCCTGGGGTATACCTGAGTGTCTTGGTCACAGAGGCAGTGTCCCAATGTGAGATGACTTGGAGCAGCTAGAGACAACCATGCTGTAGCAGCAGATGCCAGCAAAGCACATCCCTTTACCCTGACTGAGTGAAGGAAATATAAGGCTTGCCCCTTCTTCAAGAAACTAAGAATGCTTGTTTCAAGAAGCTTCTGTAAATCATTGAAGAAAGAAATTGAAGAGGATATCAGAAAATGGAAAGCTCTCCCATGTTCCTGGATTGGTAGGATCAACATAGTAAAAATGGCAATTCTACCAAAGGCAATCTACAGATTCAATGCACTGCCTATCAAAATCCCAACACAATATTTTTTGGACCTTGAAAGAACAATACTCAATTTCATTTGGAATAAC
>PVIH01019614.1:0-34837 GCA_004025045.1 Sigmodon hispidus
AACAGGAACTACTTTACAGATTTTAAAATCACTTCACATTTAAACAGAAATGATTACAAAACCATTCTTTATTATAGTTATAAATGAACATTCATTTTATAATTTTATTTCTAACTTTTATTCTGAGTTTAATTTTTATAAACTTGATCACATATGATTATGAATAGAAATTTTAAATTATATAAAGTTCCAGCATTAGATACTTTTAATCTATAAATATAAATAGCAATACATAATGCCCTAAAATATATAATATATAACATTATATTTATACTTCTATATAAACAAAAATATTTAGACTATAGTAAAGATGAATGCTTCAGAGATAAAAACTTTACTATATCATAAATATTAAAACTCAACTTCATTAAATAATGCATCCTCCTAAACAACTAAAGATGTAATTTTCTGGGGTTTTATGAGGAAAAAAAAAAACACTACAGACTGAGACTTTTCCAAAGTCATATAACATGTGAGAGAGAGATCAAAGACTCAAGCCTAATTTCTGAAATAGTGATTCAAGATTTGAGCCTAACTTCCAATCTGTACTTATGGTTGTGAACCAAGTCTTTAATGGCTGAGTTATCCCTCTTTGTTCCTCTTAAATATTAACTTAATAAATTGTAAACGAAGACTTGAAGAAAACAATTATTATTTTAGTAATATTTCATTTTAATTTAGATTTTGTTTATACTCATTTGTTCCTCAAGATTTGTATACAAAAATGAACACATCACATCCATAAATTACTTTT
The DNA here is from genome assembly GCA_004025045.1 of Sigmodon hispidus. Classification (NCBI taxonomy): domain Eukaryota; kingdom Metazoa; phylum Chordata; class Mammalia; order Rodentia; family Cricetidae; genus Sigmodon; species Sigmodon hispidus. The sequence continues at coordinate 755 of PVIH01019614.1, forward strand.
GTCAAGGTACTTTACTACAACTCAAAGAAAACTAGAAGAGAAATACTAAGAAAGTGAGACTATTGCTGTGTGAGCTGCTGTGATGATAGAGCCTTTATGAATTAGAATGTTAGTGAGAGAAACAATGGAGAATTTGCTATGTTGGATAGGGAATGCCATTGAATGGCAGGAGAGGCGCATAACATGGTTGCTTTAGTGTGATCTTGGATGATAAGAATGATATGAAACTATGAGCACTTGGAGTCTGGCTCATAGGATTTTAGAGATAAATGAAAACTATCTACAACAGGGATAGGAGCTATTTATGAGACAGCTGTTCTAAGAATTTGTGCTTGCTGCTCAGATTGGGGTTGGAGAAGCAGGCATGATTATCAATAAGATCAGGACAATTGAAGTGAAATTTCATTCTGTGCTTTATTGAGACAGGAAGAAGATCTTTATTTGGGGTCAGTTCAAAGAAACTTTGTGCAAGGAGCCTGGATGTCTTCAACAAGATATTGGAGTTAATGGCATGGAAGATGCAAGATTGAGGTGACCATGTAGGAAAACTGAGACTTTTGGTACTATATGGCTTGCCTGGAGTCTCTTAGTGAATGTGAGGACTTAGAATGATTAAACCAAGCCCAGGACATTAAAGATGTCATGACCATAAGCTATCTTCCAAGGAGGGCTGCTAGACTAGAGTGAAGTTTTTCTAAGCCAAAAAGAAGCTTTTCCCATTTTAGATGACAAACCTGGAGGACTGTAGCTATCTAAGCCCTTTGGTGCCAACATTGCTTTATGAGTTCTACATGCTGATCAATGGAAACAAATGATTTGACATTTGTCCTGATATATTAAAGATTTACTTTGATCAGATTATTCCATTTTGTATCCCAATTCTTTGATTTAGCAATAAGAAGGTCACCCTGTGCAATCTTATACAAAATTGTATAAATTGTTATTTCTTTTAGTAGATGCACACACTAAAGAAACTGTGGACTATGAACATTGAACTATTTTTTATTTTGTTTAAAAGGACTTATTTTGGAGTCAATAAGTGAAAGTTTATATTTCTAAATGATGTGTTTGCATGTCAAGTTCACAAAGACTGTGTTGATAGTTTGTTTTAATTTTCAATTTGATGCAACCTAGAATCACTCACGATAGTAGTCTGTATAAGGATTATATACATTCCCTAAGCAGGAGCTCCAGAGTTGTATAAAAATTGAGAACATGAACTAAATACAGGCAAACAAGCAAGTAGGTATATATACACATAAATATTCAGGTCTCTCTGCTATTGAATTATATGTGATATGAATAGTAGTTTTGAATTTAAAAACAATGTTTTTTTTCTCATTTCCTTTTTCTCCATCCAAACTTTCCAATGTAAAATCTCTTGCCCTCAAATTCGTGGCTCCTGGCTTTTTTTTAAAAGTGTATTTAAATGATTTGAGGGCTGACCACTTGGTAATTGTTAGCCAACATGGAGTCTTTTCTACAGGGAAGTCTCAATGCCTTCAATTTCCTGCTACATCACTGAAGTATAGAATTGTGATTTCAAACAAGTTTTCCCCTCTTTGATACTTTTTCTTGGTAGTGTATTTTTTTCATACAGTTAAAGTGAAGCTCAGATGAAATTTGTAAGCGTTTGAAGATATGTGGAACTCCATTAAATTGAATCTGTTATACCATAAACCCCAGAAATTCATATTTAAATTACTGAATTTCAGTTTCCTCAAATTCTATGATATATATCTTGCACATATTAAAGAAATGTATGAGAACAATATAAGTTCCTTAGTAGTATGTGGTGATTTGTAAAATAAGATTGAGGAAAATAAGGAGAGGCTCCCATTGAGCATCTGTTTTAAAACAGCCTGATGTAAGATGCCAACAAATTGATACCTTGAATAATCCATGATACAGCTTTATTGAAAAACTACCCCAAAGCAAATTAAAGAAAAAAGGGACAAACTTAAAAGATCATTATATTACAAAAGGGATCATTAGATTCCATGTTTTTCAAAAATATTATATTATACTTTCAAAAATTATTAGAAATTGCATACTTCCCCAGCACATAATATTCTCCAGATTGGATAATGTCTCAGCCATATAAAACCCTATGAATGCAATATTAAAAGACCAAAAATACTGAAACTTCACTGTGGAAAATGTCCAAGACTTCTTAAGTTGTAACTAGTTAATTTTTGATAAACAAAAGGTAGTATCAATGGGATTAAACAGTATATTCATGCAACTGAGGGAATGAATAACCTGAGGGCTTAAAAGTGTTTAATACTGAATAAAAAGAAACATAAAATAAATAAATTTTCAGAATCATGGAATTAGATGTCATAAGAAAGTGCTGACATCCATTGAATTTATGCTATAAAAAGATTCAGAAGCGTTTACATCTGACCTTCTCTTCCTTTATAAAATGTTCGTTCATTAATTTCAAGCAGTATGAATTAAGTACATTATGGTTAAGAATATGTGTATAAATGACCAGTTTAGAGAATGACATTTCAGAATGGTAATAGATTAATATGTAGTTGCACAGATTTACCATTTCAAAATTGATCTTTGTGTTCTTATTTTTCTTAAATTTCAACTGGTTGGTACAGCATTGTAAAGACTGTGTTTTTCCCATAATAACTTTTGCTTGGATTCAAGTCAGTTTGAAGCACATGTTAATCTGTAAGGCATTAAGCTATCACTATTAGCATTTTGACTAAAGGAGTTAAATTACAAAGATTTGTAGGATAATCACCGCCAGAATCAGGTACAAATCTGTCTTCATCAGCTTTCAGGTCTAGGAACAGCAGTGAAAACTGGCCTTTTAGGATCCAAAAGCACAAAATCCCATCATAGTTTTTTGGGATAACTCATGCTGTATCACAGAACACATATGTTGAATGCATTTTTAAATTCTAATGAAAAATAATTCTTTCATAAAATATATCTTTGCCAACAAACCTCTCCTCATATCCTCCCTTTGCTCCTACTCATTCATCACTGCCACTTCTATCATATTTTTATCTTGATTGTCACAGTTATCAAATTAAATTGGACATACAGAAGTCATATTATTTAAAATCAATGAGTGGAATTAACAAAGTTAGGAACTCATTTTATATTTTATTTATTTATTTTACATCCTGACTGTAGTTTCCCCTCTCTTTCTTCACCCATTCTCCCCCTCTATGCCCCCTAAAATCACTTCTCTGTTTCTGTTCAGAAAAGAACAGGCCTCCCAGGAGTTTCAACAAAGCATGGCATATCAACTTATGGTAAGACTAATGACACTCCCTTATATTTGAATGAGAGAAGCTCTCCAGTATGAGAAATTACTTCCCAAGAATAAGAATACACATTAGGGAAAGCCTCCTCTCCAATTGTTATGAGTCTACCTCTTAAAAAAGACTTCCAGTTAAAAATTGAAAAGAGAAATGCAAAGGTTCTCAACCTGTAGGTGGCAACCCTTATGAGGTCACATGACCTTCCATGGGGTCATCTAATACTGCTAGAAAATACAGATATTTTCAGTAGAGTTATTAACAATAGCAAAATTACAGTTATGAAGTAGCATTAAAACAAATTTTGTTGTTGAGGAAACCACAACATGAGAAAATGTATTAAAGGGTAACATCATTAAGAAAATTAAAAGCGATTGTAAGGATAGAAAATCAGACTACTACAATTCTGGTGGTAAATGAAGATAGTATTAAATCAACCCCTAATCACTTATTATTATATTAACAGATCAATATGTCTCTAAACTCTCTGCAGGGAAGCCTCTTTCTGCAGTGTATTATGATTAACTAAGAGACCCACTACTAATCAAGGTGAAGAGAACAATTAACTGTGAAAATCTCAGCCCTAAATAAAATATATACTACACACCTTTTTCAAATATTCAGGAAAGATTGAAGAAAGAAGGACCCGAAGAAAATATAAGGAGTCCAGGCAATAAATAACTACAAGTAAAAGATATATAATTGTCCCCTTGGCTTTTTCTTCTCAAACTACCAGCATGCCTCTCCCCTTGCTCTCACTCAACTTGTTTAGACAAAATGCAGAAGATATTTGGAAGTAGGAACACAACATTGTTAACTTTTCCACATTTTAAATTCATTTTACTGTTTTTTGATAAATACAAAATAAAGAAGGAAAATAAAAGAGATTTAAGCACAAAATCCCAAGAAGGTTTGAGCAATTAATATTATATTATTGATAACCTGTAAGCTTCAGTCTCATTGAAAGACTGATAGAAATATTATAAAAAGTAACTGAATAAAATATTCAATATCATGTCTAGACTACAATCATGCACAAACACACATACATAGACACATATATGCACACATACATATACAGAAATACGGCACAATGCATGCATGCATAAAACTATTAGATTATACATACAAAATTGATGATTTATGTATCATAGTATATCAAATATACCCAAAGTTTTCATACATTTTATAAAGTACAATGTCCATTTTATTTTATAGCAATAAATACTTTTTTTTTAGAAAACAGACATGAGGTTTTATTTTTTCTTCTGTTGCAGAAATAAATAGCCACATACTCTATATGCTCATTTATAAAAGCATATCTAAAAATGTCATGTCCTGGAACCAACAGTAGCTTTTTGACTATAAATAATAGACAGCAGGTCATTTTAACTTTTTTGAACAACTGGATCAAGCAACTTTAAAAAAGGCTGAGCTTAAAGTCTCATTCAAGTGTATCTTTTAAAATGGTTACACTAAAAATGACCAGGTTTTAACTTACTTTTTTTAAGAGGAGGTCTTTCTGTTATAAAAATTACCCCCCAAACTCACAAAATCCTAAACCGACATGAAAAGGTTGGTCCTTCTACCTTCACAGGAATCACTCAGGAGGATGTGAGGAGGGAAGGAGTACCTGGCCAGCCCAGGGCCTCCCAGCATGCATGCTGGGCTACCCACTTGACCCATGGGAGTTCTGCCATAGGAGAAATGTTCAGTCATCTAAGCCTGTGTTTCTGAAAAGGTAGGACATTGACTCTCCATTGTGGATGCGGCGGATGGCTTCTGAGAGGATCATGCTGATGTCCACGGTTTTGATCTTAGTGCACTGGAGCTTCTGGATTTCATGTGGGATGGTGTTAGTGACCACCACCTCATCAATGACAGACTCTTCAATCAGCCGGGGGCGGGGGGCATCAGAGAATAACAAGCCATGTGTTGCCATTACAAAGATCTTATATGCGCCTCTTTCCTTCAGGGTCTCTGCCGCAGCAAGAAAGCTGTCCACATCATCAATGATATCATCCACAATGATGGCAATCCTCCCTCCGACATCACCAACAACCGTGATTGGGGGTTTTTCTTTAGGAATCAGCATTGGGATCTCCAGGCTGGGGTGGATGGCTACGCTCCTGACCATGGGTGGGGAGTGCCGGCCACCCAAGTCAAACTCATCATCCTGTGCTTCTCCATGGATCACTGCAATTCCCAATCGCAGAGGCTCTGCAAAAGATTGTGCCCTTTTGACTGAGGCTGGAGACTTGGTCACGATGACCGCATTCCTATAATCTGGGATCTCTTCTTGAATATACTGTAACAGGAAGGGGGAGCTCTTAAATTATCCACAGAAATATTGAAGAAGCCCTGGATTTCCTTCTGATGTAAATCCATAATGATGAGATGAGTTAGACCAGCTTTGCACATCATGGAAACCAGTAATTTTGAGACAATGGAGTCCCTTTTTCTCATCTTGCACTGCTTGCTGTAAGGAAAGTAGGGGACCACGCCGATGATGCTCTTGGCATATGAGGTCTTACATGCATACACCATGATCAGGAGCTCCATGATGGTGGTGTTCACATCCTTTGAGATGGTCTGGATGATAAATACATCCTTCCCTCTCACGGACTCTTGAATTTGGACTCTTGTTTCTCTGTTAGGTTCCTGGTAAACCTGCACTTTGCCCATCTCCACCACCAGCCGCTCAGCAATTTTCTTTGAAAACTCCATACATGACGAATTGGAATTTGCTGAAAACAACACCAGACCTCCTTTGGTTATGTTCATCTTGGTTTCTAATTCAGGAGACACTACACAAAACATCAAAACCTTCTTGGTTTTCCACTTCTCGGAGAAAGAAAGGTGGAGCTGAAGAGCTCAGTGTTTTGCTGTTTGTTGCTTAAAGTCAATTATGGACAACTTCGTGTTATTCTCTGACAACAAAATTCCTCCTGGTCCGGACACCAGCCCGGCCCGCCGCAGCCTCGGCTGCCGAAGGAAGAGAGCACAGCGCTCCGCACGGAGTCTTACAACAAAATGCAATTTATTATTGCAATAAATATTTTTCAAAGCAAACTTCAAGAAGTCTATAATAACACAAAATTGTAAGAACCAGTCATACTTGAGAAAACTGAATAAATGAGGAATAAATAAGTATAAATTTAGATTTGTCTTAAAATATACACACATTTTATTCTAGACATGAAATACTTTTTGTTACTACAATTAAAAAATTTGTTCATTCAGTTTAAACAGCACAATGACTTTTGTGTAATTTACAGAACCATTCCTATTTATGTAAAAGCAACTATGTAGTATCATTTATGCTGATGTTGCTACAACATTGAATTTATTTACAAATATTTTACAATTATGCAAAAATTTTATTAAAATTATTTTTAAAAATGTGAGTATAAACTTTTTCTTAAGTTTAACTTTAATAAACCAGAATTTACTAAATAAACAACATAGAATATATTTTAAAGCGTAGTTACAAAAGATAAAAAATGCAATTTATAGCATGCTTTAATTTAGTTAATTTTAAATTTTAAATTGCTATTTGAAATGAATATGTTTATTTGAACATTTTTTTACTATTTAAGTAGAACCTCAACCTTCACTTCCAGATCCTTTATTCCTATAATTGTGTATACATTATTATTTTCCTGGACAAAGGTAAAAATGTGATGCTTAAATTTGTATATGAAAAAAAATTAATCTATTAGCAACCTGGTGAAAATCCATAAATTATTTCAAGTACTGATATATACATGCATATATGTATAAAATTTTATTTAGACATTTTTCTGATATTTTTTATTTAAAAGTTTTTTTTTTAACTTTCTAATCATAGTTCTCCTTCTTTCCCCTCCTCCTACTCAGCTTCCCCGACCCAACACCCCATCCACTCCACAAAGGAGATAAGGTTTATCATGGGGAATCAAAAATGTCTGGGAAATCAAGTTGAGGCAGGACTCAGCCACTTCCCACTGTATCAAGACTGAGTAAGGCATCCTTCTAGAAGTAATAAGTTCAACAAAGCCAGTTCATGCAGTAATGATAAATCCTGGTCTCACTGACAGAAGCCCCACCAACTGCCTAAGCCACACAACTCTCATTGACATTCAGAGGGCTTAGCTTGGTCCCATGCAGGTTTTTCAACTGTCAATCAATAGTCAGTGAGCTCCCATATCTCCAGTCAGATATTGCTGTGGATTTCCCCATTAAGATCTTGACTACATAAACAAACAAACACACACACTCAAACACACACACACACACAACAACAACAACAACAACAAAACCCTTCTTGTTTGACTGTAGAAGGGTTGCTTAGTAGAAACCTGTAGTGGCCATAGTGCATCCTTGGACATTAGCTGTGACCTACTGTGATTTCCTCATCTGTTGCTGAGCCTAACCTGGCTTGAGGAGCTTTAGATTCTAATTTTTATGTTTCATGTATTTTAGGGAAAAGAGAAGTTTTATTACTGTATTTTTTTTAGCTATCCCAAATGTTTTGCTTTTTTATATAAAGTTTGATATTGATTTTTCAAAAAACAATAAAAAAGGAAAAAAAGAAATTGAGTTATAGTTCTATTTATAGTAGCCATAAATGAGAAACAAACTGCATGAACCTGAACAAAAAAAAAATAGATAAAGAAGAAGTTGTACATTTACACAATGAGTTTTACTAAGACATTAACAAAATGGTGACATAAAACTTGCATGCCAAAGAATTGGGAAGGAAAAAATCATACTGAATGAGGTACCCCGGTCCCAGAAAAAACAAAAATTGTACATATTTACCTATATTTCAATATTGCCTGTTAAATCAATGATAACCACATTACAATTAATAGAACCACAGGGGGTAAAGAATAAGGGACTTGTGTGTAGGTAGATCTTCAGAAGGATGTAAACTAGAATAGGTAGTTATAAATAAATATCAAAGGAGATTGGAAAGACATAATCAAGGGGGAATGGGGAGAGAAGAAAGTCTAGAGAAGAGGTCTAGAAAACAGTAAAGGTAGCTAAAATGGAAAGAAATTTGAGAGATTGTCTTGATATCTAATAAAGTATAAACATATATATGTATATATATACATACATACATATATGTGTGAGCTGAACAAAGTTGAGAAATAATGAGAGAAACATCCATCTTTTGTTACCAAAGTGCTTCATGTACTGAGGTTAAGATACAAATAATTTGAGTTGTTGGCCAAAGGGGCCAAAGGAGTTCCTATACAATCCAGGTTGTTACAAAGATTATATGTTGTTCTCCACAAATTATTAGCAAGATTCTATGGCTGAAGACAACACAAACCCAACTCATTAAATATATAGAAATAGAGCTTTCACCCACTACTCACTCTGCAGGCAACTAAATGAGAAACTTACACAGCAACCCAGCCACATACACTTGTTCTACAGTGGTGGACTTTATGTAAGATATGCTAGAAAAAATGATTTTACATAGATTGTGAAAATAAACAATCAATAACTCATTTGACTTAGGACATATTTCAAGAGATGTAACCTAAACCAGATACTTTTTAGGTGACCAATAACCAGAAACTAGAAGGTCCAGGAATCTAGGGTAAAACCAAGTAATAATGCTCTTTTAAAAAATCTAGAAATGTAGTGATAAAATAATATCTAATGATAATCTGCTATACTCATAGATCAGTGCCTTGTACAAAATTCATATGAACTCACAGAGACTGAATCAGCATGCAAAGGGCCTGCATGGGGCTGCACCAGCTTTCTCTGCATATATTTTATGGCTTCTAGTGTAGTGTTTTAATGGAATCCCTGGGTGTGCTATCAAGTAGGTGGCTTACCTTGCACATTTTTCTTTCTTTTTGTTTTTCTTTCTCATTAAATTTGAATGATAGTTCTCATTTTATCTTATTAAATTTTATATTTTTATATTTGAAAGTAAATGAATGTATGTAAATGAAAGCCTAGCCACTATGAAAAAGGTAAAACCTGAACTTCCATATATAACTGCTGAGAGGGAAAATCAGTTTTCTCCAATGGATAGGCATTGATAATATAAAGCATTCTAGGGCATGCCTCATATTCAGTAATTGTAGAACAATTGTAATGGACTCCATAGGATTTTTGTTCTTTTGTTTGTTTTGTGTTATTTTTATTTGGCTACAGTTTCACGTTTATTGTGTGTTTTTTTTTTTTCATTTGAGGTGTTATTTTACTTTGTTTTCTTAGTTTGGAAGTATTTTGGTTTGGCATTAGTTTCTTGGGTTCTTATAGTTTATTTCTTTGTTTTTGAGAGGGAACTTAAAGTTGGGTAGAGAGGGTCGGTAATTTAGAAGGACTTCAGGATAAAGAAAGAATAGGATTAAAATATATTCAAATTTAAAAATTGGTTGAAATGATAAAATAAGGTGTAAGTTTTAGACAGTTGTGAACTAATATTTAGGTTCTAGAATCTAATCCAACTTTCCTAAAAGAAAAGCAGTGCACTCAACTCTGTGATGCATTACAGCATCCAGTTGAAGATACTTTTTGCAGTGACTTTTCTGGTTTAGGTTCCACATATTCAAAAAGTAAGTTAAGGGTGCCTTAGTTTAATAATGAAGTATAACTCTGGCATGCATAATAATCCTGAAAGCAATATATTAAATATAATCATTTTGGCTTTAAAAGAAAAAGTAATTTCAATCAGTTTTCCCAGTTTGGACTTGCTTATGGTCTATGGATTTCTTTTAAATATCCTCTCATAGTAGATGCAATACACCTCCATGTGATATAATTAAGAAATATCTGTAGAAATTGTTGATATTAGGATGAGGAAATCAGAGTTGCCTGGAGTGGATGCTGAACTAAGTCACCTTGGAACCTTGGGACCTCCTGCCCTTGCTGGGGAGGAGATAAGGAGATGGGGAGAAGAGACAGTGACTGGGAGAGACAGGAGGTGAAAAGGAGTTTGAACAAGGAGATACATGGATAAAAAAATGAGACTTTATTAAAAAATAAATAAAAAATGAAAAATGAAAGAAATGGGTGTAAAAAAGAAATCCATACTGTTAATGTCTTTGTGTTTTGAGTGCAGTTTCTTAATGCTGTGTAGTGATTTCTACAATATTCTTTATAGTATAGAAATAAGGCTTTCTGAAAAGCTAGTATTGGTGTATAACCTTTAACAGGTACATATTGTAGGATGTATGATTCAAGCAGTATCTGAGCTCCCTAGCAAATTATGCAGATGGTATCATAAGACCCTGACTCGATGGAACACTTTTGATGAATAGTACACATTTATTTCAGCCATCATAAATATTAAAAGTAGTGTCTTCAATATGGTATGTGCTGTTTTTCAACTTGAAGGTTAGCTATCAAAATTAGGAGGAGGAATTTAGAAATTTATAATTGATAATAAAGAAAAATGTTTCTGTGAACAGAAAATTTGAAATTTCAGGTTCTCTTTCCCAAGTAACTGTCCACAATGAACAAAAATCACTTTAAAACTTTGAAGATGGCATTATTCTAAGTGTATTTAGCAGATGACTAGATGCTTATTTGAGAATTATTTTTCTAAATATTGGTAAGTGCAAGAATATCTACATGTGATATATGGATCAATCACCTCCTCTTTCTATTCACCATAAGTTCAGTATAATGGCAGTCCTACTCTTGATTGATCAGACAAATATGTAAGATTGTCTCTTCCCCAGCTCGGGGAGAAGAAGGAGGTACAGGAGGTAGGAGCAGAGCAGCAAAAGGAAATTGTGGTCAAGATGCAGAAGAAAAAATTTATTTTCAGTTTATGAAAGACTAGCAAATATCACTCCAAGAGAATTATACTACTACTATCTTTTATCATTCATTTAACTGCCATGTGGCAAATGCTATGTTCTATATTAGACAAAATGCTTCATTTCCAAGTCCATTGTCACTTAAAATATGAGATTTCAATTTAGGGAAAAGAAATCTGAGAATATTGGGCTTCAAAGAATCATTACTCAGCTAGCTGAAAAGGCATTTTATGCACTAAAAGTGGTAATCTCAGAAGACAAATTGCTAAGTTTCCTACTTGTTTGTTGTCTTAGGTGTTTCACTCTGAGGATTCAGGCTTTAATTGCTGATCTGAATTAGACTGTGCATATATGCTCTTTGGTGGACAAAATAAGCCACTGAGAGAGTACTTCAGGCCTCTCCAGTAGCACTGAATGGAGTCAAAGGCCGTCCACGAAATCAAATAGAAGTTGTTTTTGTTTTTTTAAACTGTTTAGGGGTCTCTAGAAACCTCATAAGAAAATAAAGAGTATCCCAAACCCAGAAAGATATACAGTGGATGTACTCACCCATTAGTGAACTCTAAACAAAAAAGCAAAAAGCAAAGCATGACCAAGCTGCAAAACATAACCACTGAACAGCTTGGGATCTGAAACACTTTGGACTGGCACCTTGGATCCTACTCCCTCCAGAGGAACACCTGACCCAGTCTTGATGTTGGGGTGAGAAAACTGGATGTGCCTGGAGTGGATGCTGAACTAAGCCATATTGGGACCTTGGGAACTCCTGCCTTTGCTGGGGAGGAGATAAAGAGATGTGGAGAAGAGATTGTGACTGTGAGGGGCAAGAGGGGGAAGTGAGCATGAACAAGGGTATACATGGGTAAAAAAATATGACTTTATTCTAAAAAAAATTAAAAATAAATTAGAAAAAAAGAAAATAACGAGTAACTCTAGGCTACTGAATAAGCAGGTGCACTGAAGCCAGGGAGTTTAAGGAACAACAGTATCATCAAAAGAATCCTAAAATACTGTTTGAAGGGTCAAATTTTAATGAAAAAAGACTATGAAATTATATGTCTTAGGAAAATGTCATAAATAATACAGCAATATGACAGTAAACTATACTAATTGGGTGTTACTAGCAGATTACAGGTTAACAAAGATGTCAAGCAGGACAGTCTAATAAAAATATGCGCAGGTGATAGAAGTCACAAGGTAATTTTGGGCAATCCTAAGGCCAAATTTGTCAAATTATTTTGTGTTTTACATTGAGAATAAAAGGGCAATATTCTCAATTAGTCCCAGCAAAGTATTAAACAAACAAAATAGCAAAATCCAAAGAGTGTGCTTCGACTTGATGAAGTCAATAATCACCAAAATATTAAGGACTTTACCTAAATGTATAACTAACAGAGTGGAGCCACATAAATATAAGAACCTCCTCATCGAGGTCTCAGTTTAAATAAGACATTTGTATGAGGAGATGTGGCTTTGTTAGAGGATGTGTGACTCAGGAAATGGGCTTTGGTTTTTCAGAAGCTCTTGCTATGCCAATTCTCTTGCTCTGTCTTTCTGCCTGCAGATCACGATGTAAAGCTCTTAGCTACTCTGGCAGTACGTACTTACATGACACTCTTCCTAAGTTAATAATGGACTAATCCTCCAAAACTATAGGCAAGCCTCCAATTATGTTTTATTTTATAGGAGTTGCCTTGATCCTAGTGTTTCTTCATAGCATAAAACAATAACTAATTAGATAGCACTTGACATTTTAAAGTAGATTTTAACTAAAATATTTTTTGTCCTTTTATCCTTCAAATTTCTCCCTTCATCTCCTCCTAGATACCATCCCTTTATTTCTTTCTACACTCAAATGGATAGCTCTTTGACTTTTATTATTACTTTTAAAAATATATTTAGAAATGTATATAGAAATATCTCAAAATGAAAATTGTCATCAACTGCTCTTGATAAGAGATTTTATCCACACTTAATCATATTTTATTTTCTTAATATATTTTTATATTTCTGTTTTTGAGAATTTTATAAATTAATACAGAAAAAAATGATCATATCTACTTCCTAGATATCTCCTTCAATTATTCTACATCTTCCCCCATAAACACCTTCTAAAACAATGCTTTCTGTCCTATTTTATTATTATTAACTCAATAAGTCTGGTCCATGTTATCCATATATGCATCTTTATAGGACCATCCACTCGACTAGAGAAATTAAGAAGTCACCATATTCAGTGACCATATGAAGACAGAGAAAACAGTATATACCAGTGTACAATGAAAAGAATGTCTACCTCAAGGGTTGGAAAACACATCAAGTAGCCTTGTGTGTTTGGTGCTCATATACTTCCAATAGTATTCTCCATTTCAAAGAAAGTTTGATTTTTGAGTTATTATTGCTTAAATAAATAAATTCACATTATGGATTTTCTACCAAGCTGAATCATCTGGCTTTCACATTGGAACCATAGAATACACATTCTTTGTTTTCTGTAGCATGATGGATAAAAGTGTGGCCTCTGAAAATAAGTTCTTTTTAACCCAAGGCAGTGTTCTCTTCTTTTGTATTGATAATATATTTTAAATTTCTAGCCATTTTTAATACAAAACATGTGGGTGTCTTTAATGTCAATGTAATGTAATTGACATTTAAATCCAAACTGGGGATAATATAATCCAAATAATAATATCTCCTTTGTAATTTTCTTCTCTGAAAAATTTAAGTAGTAGTGCAGACACTAAATAGTAGAAGCATGCAATCATTTTTTAAAATTTTAAGACTTTTTTTACATAATCCATGACAGCTATGGTAAACTATCAAAGAATATGGACTTTGAAATGGGCTGGATGTTACCATTCTTCATAACCAGTACCTGCTTTATTCCATATGACCAAATGTTTTAAAATGTTTTGGAGTTTTAACTTACAGACATTATTTTCTTCCTTTCACTTCTCAGTGAATATGACACAGAGCTCAACATTGTAAAACAGGGAGACCAGAATAGACCAAAGACTTGTGAATGTTCAGTATAAATCACAGGACTAATTATTAAACTGGAACAGATAGGAGCTGAAATCTAGGAGGCAAGGAATTATGACTGCTAAGATAAGAATTAGTAACAATCTATATTCCACCTAGAACATTGATTTTTTTTAGCCATTTCCTAGTTCATATAATAAAACACTCTGAATTTTTCTACACTACAAGACAATATAACCAATAATATTTATTGCCAATTTGCCAGATGATTCATCTTTGTAAACACTGCAAATTTTTGTAAGTTATCTATACAATTGATCGATATAATTATTGTTAAATTTATCTGTCATTCCATAAACAGTCTCTCCAAAACCGTTTTTTTCCCATGGAAGAGTGAACAATCATGAATCTCTTCAAATTGAAGGAGTCAAGAAATAAAAAGATTCTGAAATTTCAGCCAATGATTCAGTTATCCATAAATTTATAGATGTTGGTAGAAGACATAAGGTTCTGCACCCTAGGATTATATCATTATACTTGGAGGACAACAATTATGGTGTTTATTAATATATCATTTGCCACTAAGTTTTATATTACTTAAAAACATAGGTCATGACTATAGGCTCAGCCTATGAAACATTTGAGACTTGTCATACCACATCTTTCCATTGAAAGAAGACATCACTTGAGAGTAAACATTCATGTCCTCTGCTTCAGAGGAAGTGTATATTTTTACATTCTACATTCAAAACCAAGCCTGTTATTTACCTCAAGTGACTAGATATTTTCTGTGTATTCAGTGCCTATTTGCTAGCCAGACTTTTCTGAAATGATAGTTTAGAAAAATGTGGAGAATTGCTACATTTTAAAGGTGTTCCAAAAGCAAGGCATTCATAGAAAATATCTTGAACAATTCTTGTACTTATTTTCGGTTGACTTACCTAACTAGCATATCAATACACTGCAGTAGGATCATAGTACCCTATAATATTTGTCCCTCCTACAGGTTTAATAAAAAGCTGACTGATAGACAAACAGGAAGTATGGGCAGGGCTAAGAAAACTCACAGAACATCTCAGAGCAGGTCAGAGACTCCACAGAGATGCTGCTGAGTGGAGACACCAAGACACATGGCTGAACAAAAATCATGGGTTGAGTTTTAAGGTGAAGAAGTTATATGTCTGGGCCCTAGGTCAATCAGCATAAAATTAATGTAAGAATCTGTATGTCTCAGTGGGACTGCCGTGTGGTAGGACTGCTTTCTATATGTGATTCTGTAAATAAAGAGCTGTTTTGATCTGTGTAGAGCACTGTAGAAGTAGGTAGAGAAATCAGAGTAAAGACAGGTAGAAAGAGGACGAAGTCAGTTAGTCTCTATCCAGCCTCTTTAGAAGAAACATGTAAGGTGAGCTAAGGACAATGGGTCATGGACCACATGGCAGGTAGATTCAAGAAATGGGCTGAATTAAGATAAAAGAGCTAGCTTGCAATGTACCTGAGACATAAGCCAAACAGTATGAAATTTATATAAGCTTCTGATTAATTTCTTTGGGAGATAAAATCTGCCACCGGCAAAATCAGACCTCTGGCCCAAATGGGGCTGGAAATCATTTACAAAACTGTCAAACTGCCAGACTGCTAGGCTGTTCCTCAAACCTCTGGTCTAGGCCCACCTAATACTACAATACACTAAAAAATGTTTTCTGAGTAAGTCAGAATTAAAGTATATGCATATTTCCTTATTAATATTATATTATTAATCCTATACTAATGACAAAGGGTACTTAAGTGTGTAAACGTTTCAGTTTGCAAAATTTAATATAATTTCCCTGCTTTCTATAATGATGTAAATGTATAGAATTTTTCAACAAATCATGAGCAAAGCTATAATTTAACCAATTTGTTAGAAAACATTAAAAACTGAGCAGTTCTAAAGACTGTATTGTCACAAATAATAAACTAAAAAGTTGCAGGATTATTACATTTAAATTAGTTTTTAGTATATTTTTATCAACTTAGTGTGTATATGTATGTGTGAGTTTATGGTTGTTGTCACATGAAGAGAAAATTTGTGGAGTTGTGAGTTTTCTCCTTCTACCACAAGGCACCCAAATTAAACACCAGACATTAGGTTTGCCAACAGGACTTTACCCATTGACCCATTGTGAAAGTTCATAAATGAAAAAACAGAAGAACACATATAAAGGATGTAATTGTGATTATGCTTGATTATTACTTATTTTTTTAAGTTGATGATTAAATATATTGTCTTTTGAAAAAGATACTTGGGGACAAGTCGCCGGCGGCGCCTGACGGAGCAGGGTCTCACTATATAGCACTGACTGGCCTGGAACTCACTATGTAGATCAGGCTGGCCTCAACTCACAGAGGTCCACCTGCCTCTGCTTGCTGAGTGCTGGGATTAAAGCAGCCCCCAGGACTGAATCTTAAGTGGATCCATGCTGTGATGGGAGAGAGATGGTAGCAGGGAGAGAGAAGGGTCAGGAAGCTCCTGCCTGCAAGAACTAGTGCCACATGGAAGCCAGGGGAAGAGACAGCATGGAGTTGGAGAGGATTGTCAGTTCAGCCCTCCTTGCCTTTGTGCAGACACACCTCCCAGAGGCGGATGTCAGTGGCTTGGATGAGGTCATCTTCTCCTATGTGCTTGGGGTCCTGGAGGACCTGGGCCCCTCAGGCCCCTCAGAGGAGAACTTTGATATGGATGCCTTCACGGAAATGATGGAGGCGTAGGTGCCTGGCTTTGCCCACATACCCAGGGGCATAATAGGGGACATGATGCAGACGCTGTCGGTGCAGCTCAGTGACACCAGGAACAAAGAGACCCTGAGGCAACCTGAAAAGCTCAAAGAAAAGACAAGATCTTCTGCTGCTACTGGGAACACCCGAGATGAGGCAGCTGGTGCTGAGGAAGAACTGCCTGGAGTAGATGTCCTCTTGGAGGTATTCCCTACCTGATCTGTGGAGCAGGCCCAGTGGGTGTTGGCCAAAGCTCGGGGGGACTTGGAAGAAGCAGTGCAGATGCTGGTAGAGGGCAAGGAAGAGGGGCCTCCAGGCTGGGACGGCCCTCCTCAGGACTTGCCCAGGCGTCTCAGAGGCCCCCAAAAGGATGAACTGAAGTCTTTCATCCTTCAGAAGTACATGATGGTGGATAGTGCAGAGGATCAGAAGATTCACAGACCCATGGCTCCCAAGGAGGCCCCCAAGAAGTTGATCCGATACATTGACAACCAAGTAGTGAGCACCAAAGGGGAGCGTTTCAAAGATGTACGGAACCCTGAGGCTGAGGAGATGAAGGCCACATACATCAACCTCAAGCCAGCCAGAAAGTACCGCTTCCACTGACCTTCAAGATCCCAGAGGGATGGATGCAGAAACCTTCCTTCACCCCACTCTCCTCTATTTCCTTGCCCTAGTGTTAATCTATTCTTGGAGCTGCCTTCGTGAGCGTAGTAAAGGTGGTCCAAGGAAAAAAAAAAAAAAAAAAAAAAAAAAAAAAAAAAAAAAAAAAAAAAAAAAAAAAAAAAAAAAAAAGAAAAAGATACTTGTTATTGTGCTAATTTAATAGGCTTAATTTCTTCCATGTATCCATTTTCATAGAAATATAGGAAATCAAACTGAAAACATATATTTATACAATATATATTATATTAGTATGTCAAAATGATACATTTATTACAAAAGTTAATATATGCAAAAATCTTACAAACCATTTAGCAGGAAATATACAGTGACATTAATTTTTCATTGAGATAAATATAACCCACTAGATCACTGAAGTTAAGAAGAATCATTTGCTTCCTAAAATCCCGTATCTCAAAATAGCATAACTTATAATTGGAACAAAGCATATATTGTCTATTTATTATTATGCATGTGAGTTTAAAATTCATTAAAATAAACATTGTACAAAGAATAGAGCAGCATTTATTTATACCATTGTAAAATGGCAGTAGCAAAAGTATAAAACTATAAGTTTTGGTATCTGCATAAAATAAAACATAATAGAAATTCTTTCCTCATGAATATTTTATATAATATGTTAAAGAGAATAAATAAGAGAATGAAAATAATCTTAACTAATTACAAGATAATATAAGAATAAAAACTGACAAACTCGTGTCTAACAACTATGAATAATTTAGATATAAGATATTCAATGTTCATATAACAGTCATCAATTATGGTTTCTATTCCACAAATGTGTGCTTCATGTCTACAGTTTATACTTTTTCTCTCCTCATTGTTTCTTTCTATGCTTTTTCATGTCTACTTTAGTTGAAACTATGCCTATTTCTTTTAAAGTTTATGTGGAAGTGCCTTACTTACTATCCATACAATTTTTTGTAGAAGTATATTTATTTACAAGTTAAATTTTACAGAATTTAAAACAGACATAGATGTAAATTTCAGTAGGTAAAGAGTATATTATACATATTCTTTAATTGAAAATGTTTTTAACACTTCACACTGAAAGTTGTTACCTTTAGCAATCTACATGATATATATATATGTATATATATTTCTTATATATGGAACTAAGCGTAATTACATTATTTATGAATTTGAACATATGTGTGAATGCTTCTATAAATTTGGGGTGGGGTTGCTTCTCTAAATTCAAAACCAAACTTGGGGAATAATGGAGTATTAATTTTCAGAGTCCTGGCTGATATCAAAATTGCAATATATCTATTTATCCAATTTTTAATACAAAATAATGTGTTATTTATAAATAACTATTATATCATTTTATTTAAGTTATCTACATAGGGATTAATAAGTATGTTCTTTGTTTAATTCTGATTGGGTTTAAATTAATGTCTGTAATGCAAGCCAATGATCCTAGTACTAACTAGATAAAGGCCATATATTCATATCAACACACAGGGAAGAATAATGAAGCATTAAAAAGAAATTAAATATCAAATGAGGAGAAGATTGATGGCTTAGAGAAGAAGACCCTTCCTATGCCAACATGTAGAGCTGATGTAGACCAGAGTTCGCTGCAGATCCTAGCTCCCAACTTAACAGCTTATCTTAATAAGTGCTCTAAGCATGTTAAGATCTGATGTGGGAATTTCTTTCTGTATGCTGTGAATATCATTCTTTAAATAAAAAGACTGTTTTGGCCTATGTCAGGCCACATGGCAGGACAGATTAATGAAAATGTGTTAAATTAAGATGAAAGAGCTACATAGCAATAAGCCTGGGTCATAGGCCAAAGAACATAAAATTAATATAAGTATCTGAGTAATTTTTTGAGGGGGGAGCAGCTGCCCATGTGCCTGAACCATGGTGCAACTCAGGGCCAAAAAGTTCCTGTTACAAAATTCATTGGGTAATGCTGGCCACACAGTATGCTTTAAAACAGGAGGGCAGTTTCAAGACTAGGAAGACTATCTTCAAGAAAATATGACAGAAAAGATAGAACAGTACACCTGATATCCTTCTCTAGAGTCCATGTATATGGGTGTATGCACACCTGCAGATATCAATAAAAAATTAAAACAAACTAATACTTACAACTTCAACTAATGTTCAGAAACCAGAAGGCTTCAAAAGTAAATGTGTTTTCTCATATCTTCATAAAAAGGAGTTCCAAATTAAGAGTTTCATGAATACTGTTGCCTTGGTATTCTTCAGAAGATCTTCTTTTCAACTTTCTTTTAAATGTGCTTCTGGACTCCACAGTTTTTTCTCTCTTTGAACAGCATGGCCTCAATCAGCCTTCAGGGCCTTATAGCCTTCCATTGTATCAAGCATGATCTAATAGGGTTAGGGTTAGGGTTAGGTAAGGTTATTGTTATAAATTTACAATTATAGATTCCATATACATACTTTTCATTGAGAAGCCATTTTCAACTTTTTAAATCTCAAAAAGGTTTCAATTTAATATGTTGTATTACTATTGTAATGTATTCAAATGTACACAGCAAAATGATGTCTCATTGATTTGCTTTAACAAGATTAATTTTTATTAAAAACATTTCTACTATAAACAAAATAATTAGAATCTTAATTAAAATCCAATTCAATGGCAAAATATTATTAGAAAACTGAAGTAAATATTTTCAGAATTTTTGCCGAATGAACAAAAATGTCCAGATCCTATTTCTCTGCAGAGATTCATCAAAACTTTAAATGCTAGTTATTCTTTCCAGACCAAATTAATCAATTTAATATCTTGTATTGTTAGGATACTTCCTCTTGTTTAGCATAGACAAGCTAGCTTAGTATGAGGAATAGGTTCATCAGATCCAGCCAAAACATTGAGGACACTCACTGCTTCTATTTTTAGGTGTCCTCAAAAGTAGACAAAGCTACACAATTGCAATATGTATGTAGAGGTCATAGTAGTGTATTGGTTGAGACTATGAAATTTTTCTATGATCCAAATTAGTTGTTTTCATGATTTTCTTGTGGTGTCCTTGAACCCTCTACTCCTACAATCATCACTTTCTTCAGCAGAATTCCACGAGTTTAGCTTAATTTTTGGCTACAGGTCTCTGCATCAGTTTTCATCCATTACTGAATGATAGATTTCTCATGACAATTACAGTAGTCACCAATCTGATCACAGAGGATGGCCAGTTTAGGCTACTATGACTAGGAGTCTCAATTGGGATCATTGTTGTTGATATTTCTATCTGGCTCTATCATCTCTTTCAGTATTCTCTCTCTCCAGCCCCCCACCAGATCTTTAAGTTGTCATTGTTAGGATTTTTGTGCATATTTGGTATGCACAAATATGATTTACCCAGTAATCTGGCAGCTGTTTTCTGTAAGTCCAAGGTCCTCATGGAGAAGATGACAGAAGGAAGTGGGAGTTAGCAGGTGACTCTTAGAAGCTACTTCTATATAAAAAGAACTTTATTGTTAGAGGGATATGGTTATGATTAAAAAAGTCAATCTCTAGTGACATAAGTTCTTCAATGAGGCTAAACCTCCAAAGCCTCCTAAATTATTACCAACAACTCAGGACAAGAAACTAAATGCCCCAAACTATGGGAACCTCTTATTCAAACCACCTCTTACTTTTTAAAATGCCAAGACACCTGCCCCTTAGAGAAATTTATACTAGTTTCTTACATGTCTTTTCACAAATGATAGGTAGATAATTGACAATTAATATATGATAAAAATATGATAAATGATGAAAAGATAATTGAAGATAGAGAGATACATGGCAGATAGATAAGTAAATTTAATATGTAAATATGAGTATATGTAGATGGAAAGACAAGTAAATAGATAGATAGAAAGATAGATAGATAGATAGATAGATAGATAGATAGATAGATAGATAAGTGCTAAATAATAGATAGGTAGATGATATATTAGTCAACAGCCAGATGATTGAGAGCTAGAGAAAAATAGAGGTAATAATATATTCCCCACAAATGTATAACTTTGTACCCAGCAGACAACATTACCAACATATCCACTTCTATTCCACCTTGAGCTACCATAATTGTTATTTTTATTCTATTATGAGACTACATTCTTTTGTTTCATGTGTGGTTTTGAGATTATAAAGTATTTTTATATTTATTCATGGTATATTTCATAGAATTTAATGCTCTCTAAGATCCTATATTCTGTTCCAAAAACATAATTCTTTGTTGAATTGTTATATCATATAGCTACATCCATGCCTAAATACACATATTCACTCACAAACACTCAAGCACATATGCACACAACTACTTTTCAAATTTTCTTCATCCATTTGTTTATTGATGCACATTTATATAGCTTTCATCTACTGTTTATCATGAATAACACTACAACCAAAATTATCAGGGCATATGACATCTTTTCAATATACTGACTTTAGTTTTGTAAGTATATTACAAAATACAAAATAATATACAATAAGTATATTAATGGAAATATTAAGTTACAAGGTATATTTTTTTTGTCTGAAGAATTTACATGATGTTCTCATAGTGGTTGTTCTATTTTCTATTAGCATTAGTCTAGAATAAGTGTCCACTTCTTTGTAATTTTGTATTTTTATCTTGAACTCATAAACTCACTAAAAATTGCAGGGCAAAACTCAATATACACAAAATGCCTCTATATATCTATAATAAACTGTTTGAGAAAAATGCCAACAAAATCTGTATCATTTATGTCATCTAAAAAAACATACTATGAAGAATAAATTTAACCAGGAAAATAATGAATGAGAACTGTAAAATTTAAATGAATAAAACTTGAAGATACAAAAAAATTAATGATACCATGCCCATTTGCATTAACATTCACTCCCAACTAAATTTAGTGTTCTACTAAAATATCTTCCCTGTTTTTCTAAGACAGTATTAGAAAATTTAGTCCTTGTACTCTACTATGTTTTATAAAAACTCTTAGAATAATCATTTGGCTGAATTATATGGTTAATATTTATAAGTATGTTTGCTATTGTCCTTTTGCTAAATTTGGAACCCCTAAAAGCTGAGGGTATCTTGCCATCTTTATATATTAGGAGCCTACCAATGTATTAGTTAAAGAAAAGGTGCTCAATAAATGTTATTTTAGTGGAATTTTATTTTAAAATGCAGTTTTATAATTTAAAGAAAATTAAAGCATAAAAAGATGATTAAACTAAAAAACATTTACTATTCCCTCTACTTCTGAAATATAAGCAAATAATATTTTGATAGCAGAATTCTGATTTTAAACTTACCACTGTAAAGCACCTTTCTATTTCGGAGGTACATGTTAGGCCAAGTTCTTAAAAAAAATCTTCAAGAATTACAATTTATTTTAGCTATTTTTCATAGCAATAAGAACAAATTATATACATAATATATATTTCAGTTAGCAAATTCAAAATTTAGTGACAGTGATATGGCTTTCCAAAGAAAAAAATTGAAATATTCTTTTCTTCACAAACAGGAAATAAAAGTCAGAATTTAAAAAAATCCATTGAAAAAATGTCAATAAAACAAAGCTACAGAATGGTAAAAGATCTTCACCAACCGTACAATTGACAGTGGACTGATCTCTAAAATATATAAATAAATCAAGAAACTGGAGTCTAAAATCCCAAGTAATCCAATTAAAGTTAGGGTCCTGAGCTATAAAGGGAACTCTTAACAGCAGAATTACAAGTGGCTAAAAGGCACTTTAAAAATTGCTCCGCATCATAAGCCCTCAGTGAAATGTAAATCAAAACAAATTTGAGATACCACCTTACACCTGTCAGAATGGCTAAGATCAAAACTACAGATCACAGCATACACTGGTGAGGATGAAGAGCAAGGGAAACACTCCTCCATAATTGATGGGAATGTAAACTTGTATAGCCACTCTAGAATGCAGTATGACACTTCAGCTGAAAACAGGGAATCCGTCTCCCCAAGGATCCAACAATACTGGACTGTGCATAAACCCAAAGGATTCACATTTTTACTTCAAAGGCATTATATAAAGTATGTTCATATTAGTATCATTCATTATAGCAAGAACCTGAAAACAACCTAGATGCCCCTCAACTAAAGAATGGATTAATAAACTATAGTACATCTATACTAATGAAGTACTACTCAGCTGAAAAAAAATATGACATCCTAAAATTTACATGCAAATGGATGGATTTGGAGAATATACTCCTGAGCAAGATTTCACAAGCCCAGAAAGAATAGACACAGGATGGACTCCAGACAAACAGTAAAGAACAACCATGCTGAGAAAAACAAACCCTGAACAACTTGGGATCAGAAGGAATTTAAGAGACACATTCAGGGATTCCCCTAGAAAGAGAAAATAGAGAAGATCTCCTTAGCTAATTGGAAGAATAAGAAGTTACAAACAAGAAGAGGTGGGAACAAATCATGGGAGAATGACTTGATTGAGTGAGAGGAGCAACAAAGAGGGAGAAAAATAGAAAGGGAGATCTTTTTTTTTTTTTTTGTGGACAGTGAACGGTTTATTATCGTGTAGACATAGCACGCACTGCGTGGACAGACTGGAACACCATAGCTGCTGGGGCTGAGCTGCATTCTGACAGCTCTGTGGCATGGAAAGACCACACTGCACCCAGCTGCTCACTGCCAGCTGAGGAGCTAACAGTGTCACCTAGGAGAAAACTTGGAAGCCATCTAATAAAGCAGGTGATTTGGGGGTATTCTCTCTATAAACCAAAGAAATGTACACTTAAATAAGCAAATACAAAATACAAAAAAAGAATAGACCCGGTGTTCTGTGTCAGATACACTAAAAATCCAGGAGTTGAAATTTGTTTCCTCTTTTAATATTGTATCACAGGTTGAGACTTAAGTACATCCCAGCTTCTGCAGGCTCGCTGTGTGCTGGGCCAGCACGGCTCCTTGAGATCCTCCAGGGCTGGCGCCATCCTATGTGGTGCTGATCCCACTTAGCTCCTGTCTGATTGCATCAATGATCTCTGAACAAACTGCTGGCCAAGAGGAGAAAAGCAGCCTCCCAAACAGACAAGCCCGCTGACAGAAAGGAAGATGAGAGCCAAATGGAAGACCCTAGCACTTCCCCATCCCCAGGAACCGGAGCCACCAGCCAGCCACCTAATTCCTCAGAGACTGGCCGAAAACCCTGGGAACGGAGCAACTCGGTGGAGAAACCTGTGTCCTCATTGCTGTCCAGAACCCCGTCTGTGGCAAAGAGCCCTGAGGCTAAGAGTCCCCTTCAGTCGCAGCCTCACTCTAGGGTGAAGCCTGCTGGGAGTGTAAATGATGTGGGTCTGGATGCCTTAGATTTGGACCGGATGAAACAGGAGATCCTGGAGGAGGTGGTTCGGGAGCTCCACAAGGTGAAGGAGGAGAAAGGGAGATCTTAATAAAGGAAGCCAATGTGAGGTTCGAAAAAGGCCGGATGCTAGGGTAACCTACAAGAACTCACAGGATGTCCCTGACTATAGGTCTCTAACCAATAGTGAAGATATTGCCTAGACAGCACTTCTATAATCAAATGAATAACCATCCCACGTGCCATCACAGAACTTACTTCATCCAACAACGAATAGATGTAGAGGCAGAGATACTTGGCTAGGCACTGGGCTGAGCTCCTGGTCCAGCTAAGAGCAGAGGAGGAGAGTCTATATGAGCATGGGGATAGGGCTTATAAGGAAAATTTCCACAGTGATGGCTGACTGGAGTTCTGGGGAGCTCACTGAATTAAGAACAGGTACTAGGGAATTTTCAAGAAAAGGAACAAGACCCTCCAAAAATCGGCAGCTGCCCACTGACATGGGCAGTATGTGGAGCCGAAAGGAGGGACCAAACTGTGTTTCTATGCATGGACTGTTACTTTGGAGGCCATTATTTCCAGAGGAACACCTAACCTAGTCCTAACATTAGGTTTAGTAAATCAGACCTGCCTGGAGTGGATGCTGAGTGGGACTTCTTGCCCTTTTCGGGGAGGGGATGGGGGAATGGGGAGGAGGGAGGCTGAAGGCTGACCAGGAAAGATTGGGAGAGTGAAGAGAGGGAGAGCAAGGGGATACATTGGAAAAAAGGACTTAATTTTACAGATAAATAAAAAGTCATCCCACACCACTACCCTCTTCTCTTGCTCCATGCAGTTCTCTTAACTTTCTCTTCCCACATTGCTAAAGCTAGGATTAAAGTTGTGGGTTGCCACTCCCTGATCTGGCTTGATTCTGTGGTTAACACTGATATTCCAGCTTATTTTTTAAAAAATACATATCCCCACACATTTATAGATGCTGTAATCATGTCCTACAAATTCAAATACAAATTCTGGCCTAGAGTGTCAATAGAGGTTCAAATGACTCAGATACCTAAAGACAGTCTTATGCAAAACCTCAGAAGGTCTTTTCCAACAGTGGTAAAAAAAAAAGGCAGTAAAGAGTTTCAATGGAACTGTCTGTAAGTCGTACAGTGATCTGCAGGTATGCAGCTTCTGTAAGTCAACCCACATAATTGAAAGGTAGACTTCCCTGGAATAACACAGTAAAGTTATTATGAGCTTATCATGCTAGGCATGCATGGATTTATTGCTTAGATCTGTTATTTTTTCTTTTTATATCTGCTTCAGCTGAGATTAATACATTTGAATGGGTCTCTTTTTGGAAAAGTAACATAGCAGAATGTAATATACCCTGAAGTATACTTGCAAATAACTCTATTACTGCTAGGTACACTTATAATTTATTCCACACATAAAAAAATTGTTTTTTCCAACAATATGCAACTAAAAACTAATTTTGTTATAATATGCAAAATGCATTGAAAATGTATATAGATGAACCTTAACAAATATAACAACAAACATATATTTATATAGTGAACTTAGGATTCATGAAAATATGTATCTCAATTTATTGAGAAATATTTCCTGTGAGCTAGCACTAAAATCATTGCTCATGTCAAGAGAGATTGTTTTTACTTCCTCTACTTGATCAATCAAGTTCAGATTTGTTTGAAATGACTTGAACTTTACAAAGCTATTGCCATTATTAACTAATTCCAGGTGTAAATTACTTCTATAAAATAGACTGGAGTAATTCCCCTGTTGACTGGCCAGGAGGTAAATTTGCTGGCAGAAATAGCCATTTACTACACTTTCCAAAGGAAATTACAGAAAGTGCCAGTTCGTCTCCAGGTCAGTAAGCAAATGAACAATCACTCTCAGCTGTAATCCTACCCTTCAGAGAAACCCTTTCTCATCCAGGTATTGAAGAAGTTGATTTTTAACACAATATTTTCCAAAGTTATCTTTGGAGTGAATGACTACAAGATGAATCAGTAATTTCAAGGATTATATTGTTTCTCTTCTATACTTGTGAGCACAAAATTATTTAAGAAACAAAATATTTAACATATCTGTAAGTGTCTAATTAAGCAAGTTAGCTATTTCTACATGGGCATGTTTTATGATTATCTTTAAGGATTATCAATATTGACTCATGTTTTGTAACCTTAGTTGATTTGTCTTTATAACTATCCTTTTCCTAACATTAAAATACTTTACTCTTTAATACCATGCTAACAAAAATTGTATGTAATCCTTAGACAACAATTATTACCTACAGAAGGAGATATGTTAACATTGTGTTCTTGAGGGGAAAGTATGAAACCTAACTCCTAGTTGAAACAGGCACTTGCTGCAAATGCATATGTATAACAGAAAAACATACGGAGGTTTTTAACATGTATATTTTATATCCACATGGAATACACTTAGGAATTGTTTTGAATTTCAGCCTATATAACAAATTTAAATAGTAGAATAGGATAAAACTGTAAAATAATGATTTTGACAAATACAGACATAAAAATTAGAAAACCCTGTTAAAATTATTACTTGGACTTTTCACTAAGATAGTGTATAGAAAAGCCTATTAATATACGTTTGTATTCCAAAGTAGAGAAAATGAAGAATAGAACACTGTTTGAATTCCAAAGCCTAATAAGGCAAATAACGGGAGAGTGATTGTGGACTCCACTACTGTGACTTTGGAGCCTCAACATTCCCAGAGTGACACACGGTTCTATTATTGTGATACTGGGAAGTTCACCTAGGGTATTTTTCAACGGCTGGTCCTGGTCTAGGCAAGCTGAATGTTATGATAGTTATACTTTGTCATCTTGGGGATAACCACTTTTGCACAGCTTCAGTGAACATTGTGGACTCTCAGATGCTTTCAACATCATCCTCCTTGGAGTACTCTGTAGTTATACCAACCTCAAGGTACTGAAGTTACCTATCAGGGGGAGGATTATGGTGATTTTCCAACACCTTTGAATGGGTATGAAGCCTATCCTGAGGATTCATGAAATTCTGCATGATGTATTTATTCCTGTCCAGCTTGTCCATTCTAAAATTTTACTGAATTGTCACAAGGGCAATACTAAGGTCTCCAGCACACCTCATTGAGCTTGTTGCATAGAAACCCACTTGTACTACACAAGATGTGTCAAAAAGTATATTTAGAGCTGAAAACTAAAGAGAATTTGGGTACCATCTTGAAAATAATTCTTTTCCTCCTTTCTGTGCTATGCTGATTATATGATTTTGAACATCATACAGCTCTGAAATAGCTTTGGAGTTATTGTCTTATGAATTCACTCAAACTTCCTTCTATCCATCTTAATCCTCTTATCATATATTTATTCCATCACAGTCTTGGTAAGCTTTTCTGAACATATCTTTCATTCTTTATAATCTAACTTGGCTTAAAAACTCCATACTTTAAAGTTATCCTTACTTTTAATCTTAAATAGTCTGTCTTTCTTTTTTTTGCCTCTGGAACAAGGATGGGGATCTTTTTCTCTAGTTTTCTTTATTTGTTGTTCATGGGACTAAGAGAAACTTCTAAAAAATATGGGTTAATATCATTGCCTTTGATTGCCTTCTAGAACCTGATGTAAGACCTATTTATGAAGACACCACAAAATAGAAAGAAGAACTGGATAATATATTCCTGAACAAATAAGGTGATTTGTGTGCACACAATATTCCTTTTTATTTTTTGTAATTTATTAACAAATATATTTTATTATTTATAAAATTCTATGAAAAACAACAATGTCAAAATTGTGAATTATAGCCTTCAGAACATGGAAGTGAACATGTTTTTACAAGTAGATTTTTAACACAAAGCATATTATTACAACTATTGATTTTAATTATCATTAAATTTCAAGAAATATGATAAATAGGCTAAGGATGACTTTCGGCATGAAATATTGACAGTAAGAAGAGCAATGTGGGAATTCGTATGTTCAATGATTCAATCAAAAATTTAATTAAATATGTATAGTTTTAAAACCAACAAAAAGGAGCTATAAATATGTTAAGAGATAAAAATGTAGTTTTCTAACACCTTGATGTAGTTGTGAATTTTATAGTATCATATTATCAACACATTTATGTATATTTACATGTATAAATATTGGTTCACAAGTGTATAAATATATATTCTGAGTGAGTACTTATACAAAAGCATTTGATCCTATGTAGGGTCATATTACTTCCTATGTCCCCTCTGCATTAATAACGAGACAAAGATAAAGAGCAACATACATCTCCAGATAAAAATGTATAAATACCACTCTACCTCATCAGGTTCCTTAGAAGAGTGACACCCACCAAGGTGGGAACAAAGCATGAGCAAGTATAGAATGTTTTGGGAAGGAGGAAGCTGAGTAGAAGTGCACATAAGAAATCATGTCAAAGTAATAACTAGCATCTATATTAAGTGTACCTTCAGTGAACTCACCTGAAATATTTCCACTATTCAAATAAGTAATGATTATTCAAGATCATGGGTAATAATTAAGAATGTATAAGATACCTATAAAGAAGAAATAAGTTTAATGATGAAGAATTAAATAATTTCAGAGACTTAAGCTATATCTTTCACAATTTTTTTTACTTCTTTTAGCATCATATTTGTATCTTATTCAATATTAGTTCAGAAAGAAAAAAAACTTATTTGTATTGGTCATAGAGGTTTCTTTACAATCCAGATAAACATTAGAAGTATTCAATAGTACATTTAATCATGCAGACTAATGATTTATTTGATATAGATCTAATGCTGCTCAAAATTTATCATCTTGTTTTTCAGCTTCTTGATTACTCATAATTATTAAAGACAACATGATATGATTTTAAACTAGGCACATAAGTTAATGACATTCCTCACTAAAACTCATATTAAGTTCTTAATTTTCTAATAAACTCTAAAAATCAGGACATCACAAAAATGTTTTAATAATTTAAGTGTAGTTCCTTAAAACAATATAAAATGCTTTTTATAATAGGTATATATATATATATCTTTTCTGAATAAATTTGAAAAAATACACAGTAGGATAGCAATACACTTCATATTTCCCAAAATTATTATGGAATGCTTTAGTCACTTAAAAGTCTTTTATTAAGAATATTGAAAACCAGGAGGCCAGGGGTGCATGTCTTTAATCCCAGCTCATGGGTGGGAAAGGCAAATGTGTCTCTATGAATTTAAAGCCAGTCTGGTCTATAAGGAGAGTTTAGAATAACAAGAGCAAGGCCGAGTAACCCTGTCTCAAAAACCTATAAATAAATAAACAAACAAACAAAAAATAAATAAATAAATAAATAAATAAATAAATAAATAATAGGCAAAATATTTTTTAAAAAAATCTTCAAATATATTGTAAGCCTAGATTTAACTTGGGAAATTAAGGCCATTGATATAGAGAACTATCAATAAACGAGTATAAATATCTGGGTATTTTTCTTGTACTGAAGACATTAAAAACACATGGGATATACCAAAACTTAATGAAGAAAATTACAGCAAGTCTATAGCCAACATCAAATTAAAAAGAAACTCAAAAATATTTGACTGAAATTAGAAACAAGAAAAGATTGTCCACTCTCTTTACACATATTCAATATATATATATAATATATATATATCCAATATAATATTTTCAACCTTTAGCTAGAGCAATAAGACAGCTGAAGGAGATTAAGGATTCACTAATTGAAAAAGAAGAAGTCAAATATTATTATTTTCAGATGGTGTGATAGTATACCTCTGTGTACCTAAAAATTCTACTAGGAAACTCCTATAGCTGACAAACAATTTCAGCAAAGTGTCTGGATGCAAGATATATTAGGGTCTTATTGCTGTGAAAAGACACCATGATCACAGCAAACGTAAAGTGAAAAAGTTTAACTTCTGCTTATAGGTCAGAGGTTTAGTCCATTATGGTAGAATGAATGATGGCATGCAGGCAGACTTGGTACTCGAGAGTAGCTGGAAGATCTACATCTGGATCCTCAGGCGGCAAGAAGATCAAAAGACAAAGTAGGCATGGCTTGAGCTTCTAAGGGAGTAAAGTGTCCCCCTGCTACCCTCCCAAGTGACACATGTTCTTTGACACTGCCACTTATTAGCTCCAACAAGGCTATACCTTCCAATAATGTCAATCACTATGAAACCATGGGGCTATTTTCACTCAATATACCATGAAGATTAACTAAAAAAAAAAAAAAATTACTAGCCCTCCTCTATACAGATAACAACTGAACTAAAAAAGAAACCATTGAAAGAGCAATTTCCAAAATATCTTCATCTACATAAAATATCTTGATGTAACTTTAAGCAACCAAGTTAAAGACTTATATGATGAAAATTTCAAGGCTTAGAAGAAAGAAGTTGAAGAAGATAACAAAAGACAGAAAGTTCTCCCAGTCACATGGATTGGTAGAATTATAGGAGAAATGGTCATACTACCAAAGGCAACCTACAAATCCAGTGTACTCTCTATCAGTATTTTAGGAAAATTATGTATAGACTTTGAAAAGATAATTCTCATATTCATGTGGAAAAAACAAAATAAATAAAAAGCAGGATAGTTAGGGCAATTCCGAATAGTAAAAATAACTTAAAGTATCACCATCGCTGCTTTTAAGCAGTACTACAGAGCTATAATAATACAATTCATATGGTGTTGGCATAAAAACAGGCTTGTTAACCAATGAAGATATAACTGGTAGTGGATGGACATTTGGGAAATTGCATGGAAAACTAGTGCAATGGAATTATTCTAAAATTTATGAGGGTGAAACACTCATAGAAGGTATGCAGTCTGGGCTGGCAATTTTCTGTAGTCAGGTAAGGCTTTCACCAGTGGAACTTGGGTACATTCATGTGAGATATTGGCTCAGGAGTTCCTACAGGCTTCCCTAATGATCCAGGCTAATGCTAAGCAGGTTGACTTCTAAAAACTGGTAACAGGACCCCATTACAGAGTACAACTTTTTCATTGCACATTAAATGTAAGAAGGTCAAGCAAATATGGGCTTGGAGACTGCATTCCTACCTTCTAATTTTTGGGGGATTAATAAGTTACTCTGCAGGTTGAGAAAAGAAAAACCTAGATATTGACCCAACCACAAAATCCTCAATGTTCAACCTGTCCTGCCTAGAAAATGTGCTGGGGCAATGGTAGCACAGAACATGAGGGAATCATCAACCAAGGTGTAGTTTAACTTGAGGACAACCACATGAGAGGAATCAATGCATTGATTGATATCTAGAACCTGAGACTGAGAAGCCCATACATCCAAGGTACAACCAATAACAACTGGCACAAAATAGTTAATGAAATGATTCTTAGTAAAATTCTGCTATACTCATCTGAAAATAAGCCAGTTCAATTGTGGAAGCCTTACCCAGTACAAAAGATGGTCAAGTTGATTCATATCCTCCATTACTAAATTCTTGCTAAAATCACCCTCATAAATTCCAGAAATTTCCCAGTATGCTAGTTTTTCTCACCACCCTCAAAACATCCCTCTATTCCAGCTATCGCTCCATTAATTAATCAATCGTCTTTTATGCCGTGTGTGGTTTTTATTACTATAGCTCTGTAGTATAACTTAAATTCAGGGATAGTGATACCTCACAGCAGTTTTGGTTTGTTTTTGGTTGTTTTTTGTTTTTAATTACTCAGTTTATTATCCAGTCATCATCTGGCAGCAAATGAGAATAAGAAAGTGATCCACAGCCAGATATTATACAGAAAGAATGATTCTAATTTGGAGGTCTCCATCAGGTCCCTTCACCTCTAAGATTGAAAATGCATAGGGAGATGTGGAATAAGGATTGTAGTACTCAGGAAGAATGGAACAGACCAGAAGAACATGGTTCACCAAATCAACTAAGCAGGGCTCATATGGGCTAACAGTCTGAGTAGACAATCATGGGTCCTACATGAGTCTGCATCAGGTCCTCTGCATACATGTTATGATTGTGTAGCTTTGTGGGGTTTTTTGTGAGATAACAAACAGTGGAGTGGGTGTGTCTCTGAATCTTTTGCTTGCTCTTGAGACAATTTTCCTCCTTTTGGATTGTCTTATATAGTCTTACTATGCAGGCTTATGCCTTCTCTTATTGTATCTTGTTTTGGCCTGTTTGGTAGTAGTCTCCTGAAGATCTACACATTTATGAAAAGGGAACACAGGTGGAAGGGGAGATGGGGTAATCTTGAAAGAGTGATATGAGAAGAAACTCTGGTTGGAATTTATTATGTAAGAGATGAATCTATTTTCAATGAAACCAACATCACAAAAAGAAAAGCTAGGCTTAACTTTATGCAAATTAAAGAACCTCACACCAGAAATGCTTTAGACATTTGAACTAATTTCTGAGAATATTTTCATATCATTATGCAAATATTCTTCCTTGTTGATCTCTGACCAGATTGATATCCCTTTTTTTCTGAGAAAGAAAATACAAGCAACAGAATCATTCATTCTGCATATTTTCCAAATGTCTTGTGTTCTCTTATTCTTCTTAAAACTCTTATCTGTTGCTCTATATATTGCATTATTTAAAAACTATTTGACATATTTACTACTTGTGGAGAACTAACTTAAGAACAAGTTTGGTTTTAACATGCTGTGATAGATTTTCAAAAAATTCAAGTTCAATTATTTATAGACTAATTTTCTGTTTGCTGTCTACCGCACAGCAAAGTGAAAAGTTCACAAATCCAACTAGATGACACTTGCCTCCTCCTGTTCTAGGGCACTGACATTTCTTGGTGGGCTGACAATAAATCATAAGTCCCCAGGCTGCTCGTTAACTTTTAGAAGTTGATATAGTAACTTATAAGTTTAGAATCTTTTAGAAGAACATGAATTCTGCTTATGGATACTATTTATAAAAATATACTTATGATGCCATAAATGGTGCCTCAAAGATTTAGCTTAATTATGTTGAAC
This sequence comes from Sigmodon hispidus, assembly GCA_004025045.1. Lineage (NCBI taxonomy): Eukaryota > Metazoa > Chordata > Mammalia > Rodentia > Cricetidae > Sigmodon > Sigmodon hispidus. Next base: position 34,557 of record PVIH01019614.1, read on the forward strand.
TTGAATATTTAAAACTACTGATAATTTTTTATCAAACTCCACCCTAATGATCCGGAAGTTCTAGAGATAGTGATATTTCTCACTTAAGTTAAATTATAATTTCATTAAAAATTTTGTCACTACCAGACTTCTTTGCATTCATCAATCACCTCTGTCTGCCTAGTCATATATCTTAGTTACAATAGCTTGTTCTTATTTGCTCAAAATAAAAGTCTGAACATTAGAGAATGGTAACTCATAAATCTCAGATAATAACCAAATAATAATTTAATGATTCAATG
>PVIH01019615.1:0-34838 GCA_004025045.1 Sigmodon hispidus
AAAAAAGATGATGGAATGTGGGGATGGAATGGCGGAGGTTGAGGGAGGATGGGGAGGAGGAGAGGGAGGGGGAGCAGAGGAGGGTATAAGAAAAACTTTTAAATAAAAATTTACAAAAGGAAAGATGGTGGAGGTCCAGCCATATGTACACATATGTGGTTTACAGTTGAAATCAGAGTCCTGGTGTAACCATGTCCCCTAGAGTTGAGCAACATGATGGCCTTGGCAGCACCCATGATGTTCTCTTAGAAGAAGAGAAACCTCTCTGGAATGTTTTCATCTTATTAAACGTGTCATTACAGTTCATTTCAAACCAGACTCATGGAAGGCGAGGGGATCACCTTTACCACATGAGGGACGGGGGTCTGACAGCCAACCACTATCTTCATTCAAATGAATTCTGGAATGATCACCTTGGGAAATCCTGAAGTACCCCTGACTTCCCATGTGCTCAGCAGGGCAGAGGACACATTAGTGAAGATGACAACCAGGCCTCCTAAGTGTCCCTAGTCAGGGGCAAGTTACAAATCAATGTGAGGAGCTGTCTGCCTCCTCAGGCTGGGTGTGAATGGTGACCTGTACTCCCAGAACTGAGGAGGTGGGGACAGGAGGGTCAAGTTCAAGGTCATCTTCAGTTTCATAGTGAGCTTAAGGCCATGCTGGGCTCCATGAGACATCTCATAAACCAAAATTCTATCATTTCTCCTTGATGAATTTATTGCCACAATAAAACAAAAATAAATACAGTCATGATATTCTAGCTGCAAAATATCAAAGAAAACAGAATTAGTTACGCCTTTTCCCCATGTCCTCCGTGGTTAAGCTGATGTGAGTGGGGAAGTTATAAAAGAAAGACATATAATTTATAAATTATCATGTTTTCACTCCTGGAAGCTTCTTCTGGCCTTCATATCAGCAGAGTCATAAGCTGAGTTGTTACAAACAATCGCATTGTTATTTGCTGCATAGATCTGGGGGTTCAGCAAGACGTGGATCTCCAGCAGTAAAAAATGGGGAATTTTTTTTTTTAAGACAGGGTCTCTTATTGTCCAGATTGACCTCACACTGGCTGTGTATCTGAGGGTGGCCTTGAACACCTGATCTCTCTGCCTTTAGCTCACATGTACTAGAATTTCAAGCATGTGCCACACAGCTTGGCTAACATTATTTTTTATGTTTCTTATTATTTAAAACCATTTTTAATTTAAATATATTCTGATCGTATCTTTTTCCTCACTGAAGTCCTTCCTGATCATCTCTCCTCCCTGCCCACCCAAATTTAAGTTCTTTCCCAAAAAACAAAAACCCAATAGAACAACAGCAACAAAAAAAAAATCAAGAAAACAAAATAAAACTACACTGTAGCCTGAAGTTTTCTGTCCCTACCAGGCCCCTCAGTCCAGACAAAGCTCTTCCACTCTTGGTCCTGCAGCTGTTTATTTAATAATTACTCAGAGGCTAATATTAATTACAAACTGTTTGACCTATAGCTCAGTCTCATTACCAGTTAGTTCTCACAACTTAACTCATTCTTATTAATCTATGTATTACCACATGGCTCCATGGCTTTCCCTGTGTTCCATTACATCTTGCCTTCTTCGGACAGCAGCTTGCACTGTCTGACTCCACCCCCTCCTTTATCTTTGCTTGGATTTCCTGCCAGCCTCTAAGCTGCCCTGCCACAGGCCAAAACAGTTCCTTTATTAACCAATGGTAATAACACATGCTCACACCATACAGAAAGACATCCCACACCACTACACCCAGAAAGAAAAACAAAATAAAACACTCATCAAACTATAATCATGAAAGCACACACAAAAAACTGTGGAGTCCATTATATGCTGGTCAACTCCTCCATGGTCACTTCATGGCCTGACCTGGAGTGGTTGATATACCCAGAATTAATTTATTGGATTTTCCTCTCCCAGCAGGTATAGGTAATGGTTGTTAACCTCTACCCTAGAGGCCAGGTTTTCATTCACTCATTCATTCATTTAAGAAATAATAATATAAAATAGAGTAAAAGCTATCACATTGAAGTTGGACAAGAAAACCAACAGAAGGAAAAGAATCCAGGAGAAAGCATCAGAATCAGAGACCCACTCATTGGAACCCTCAGGAATCTCATAAAAGCATTAAGTTGGAACCCTAATATTTACGCAGAGGACCTGCTGCAGACCTGTGCAGGCCCTATGCCTGCTGCTTCGGTCTCTGTGAATTCATGTGAGCTTTGCTGATTCAGAGAGCCCTGTTTCCTTGGTCTCCTCCATCCCCTCTGCTCACACTCTTTCTGCAGGGCTCCCTGAGCTCTGGGGGAGGAATTTGATGGACACATCCCATTTGGCATTGAGTATCCCAAGGTCTCTCGTTCTTTGTGTAATGTCTGGCTGTGGGGCTCTGTATGTTTCTATCTGCTGCATAAGGAAGTTACTCTGAGGATGGCTGAATGAAGCACTGATTATATTTATCTTTCTGGGGCTGGGTTACCTCACTCAGGATGACTTCTTTTTCTAGTTTTATCCATTTGGTTGCAAATTTCATGTCATTTTTAACACAGTTGAGTAGTACTCCATTGTGTAAAAGTACCACAGTTTCTTTATCCATTCTTCTGTTGAGGGACATCTAGGTTGTTTCCAATGTCTGGCCATTATGAACAGAGCAGAAGAGAACATGGCTGAGCCAGTGTCTCTGTGGTAGGATGGACAGAGCATCCTCTGGGTATACACCCAAGAGCAGTCGGTATAGCTGGATGTTGAGGTCAATCAAATCTCATCTTTCCAAGGAGTCTCCACACTGATTTCCACGGTGGCTGTGTTCCTCTTCACATCCTGGCCAGCTTCAGCTATCACTTGCTTTGTGGATCTAAGCCTCAATGTTTCTCAGCCAATGAGTTTCCTCTATTGAGAATTCCCTGTTTAGATCTGTATCCCATTTTGAAATTGGTTTATTTGTTTTCTTGATACCTAGTTTCTTTGAGTTCATTATATACTTTGGATATCAGCCCTCAATCACGTGTGTAGTTGGTGGAAATCTCTTTATATTCTGTAGGCTGCCACTTTGTCCAAATGACTGTCCTTGGCCGTGCAGAAGTGTCTCAGTTTCATGAAGTCTCATGTATTAATTGTTGGTCTTAGTGCCTGCCTGCACTAGTGATGATCTGTTCAGAAAGTGTTTTCCTGTGCCAGTCAGTGAGTTCAAGGCTGTTCCCACTTTCTCTTCTGTCAGGTTCAATGTACCTGGTCTTATAATGAGGCCTTTGATTCACTTGGACCAGAGTTTTGTGCAAATATGGATTTATTTGATTTCTTTCTTCTACATGCAGCCATTCAGTTTGCCCAACACCATTTGCTGTCTTTTGTTTCCAGTGTGGATTTCTGGCCTCTAAAAATCAGGTGTCTGTAGGTGTGCTTCAGCTACACTGAACTATTCAGGGCCTGTGGGGCAGGGTTTCGGGGCTCTAGTGATGATGTATTCTTGCTGTTATTGTTTGTATTTTCATGCTGGCAGCGAGACCTGTGGACTGGGAAGATTGTAATTCTGAATGCTGCTATCAGGTCTTTGTTAAGTGAGTGTTTTGTTTCTTCCTTCCTGTTTCCTCTCTGGTTTTTAGGAGAGTGTGGAGCCTCTTGGGAAATCTATAGGTGTGAGCACTGGAAGTTCTAGGTAAACTGTGTTTCTTGATATTGGGACCTGAGATTTAGGAATGGGGAAGGGCTTGGGCAGTGAAGGGGCTTCACAAGAGAGAGGACAGTGGGGTGTGCCACCAAGATCTGCTGGGAATGGAGGCAGAGTATGAGGGAGGCCACAGCAGATGGTCTGCTGCAGAGCTGGGGATGAGACTGGAGGACTGGACTTGGAGGAGCGGAGGAAGGGGTGAAGATCTGCCATTATCGTACCTGCTTCCCTGCAGAGGCGGCCTGGGGCTTCCCAGAGAGTGCATGCTGGAGCTGGAGGAGGGGTAGATCTGTAAGTCTCCTGGAGATGGGGACAGGGAAGGAAGGCAGGAGTTCTGTTGCAAAGTTGGGGATGAGGTGGAGAGTTTGATTTGAAAGAACAAATAGAGAGGTGACGATCTGCAGTTAGGGTACCCACTTCCTCGGCCAGAGTGGCCTGTCAAGTTATTATATATACAGTGCACAGATTTTTGCAATAAGACATGCAAATGAAGGTAAATATGCAATCCTTAATTTTATGCTTTAGACATTTTTCTTCTAAACTATTTAAAACCTTTATCTTTCAAAGTAATTTGAAAGTTATTGAAATTTATTAAGCAAAAATGCAACTGACATTTGATTTAAAAATAGAAATATTAAGATATCATTTATGAGCTGGCTCAGTGGTTAAGAGCATGTTTGGAGGACCAGAGTTCAGTTCTCAGCATTTAGATTAGGGAGCCCACAACTGCCTGTAAGTCTAGTTCCAAAGGATCTGATGCTCTTTTCTGGCCTCAGTGGATACCTAGACATGTGCACATACTGATACACAGACATATACAGAAATAAAAATAACTTTTAGAAATCACTTATAATAAAAACTAAAAGTGTAAGTCAAAATCAAATGAAACTTCTTAGAAATTTTTTTAAAACTTCAAAAGGGGCTGGAGAGATGGCTCAGAGGTTAAGAGCACCTACTATTCTTACTGAGGTCCTGAGTTCAGTTCCCAGCAACCATATGGTGGCTCACAACCATCTATCTTGAGATTTGGTGCCCTCTTCTGGCACACAGGCATAGTGGAGGCAGAATGTTGTATACATGATAAATAAAATCTTTTTCTTTAAAAAGTTTTATACTTGCAGCAATATTTGCAACTCTAGCATTTGTTATAAACAGTGGCCAGTGCAAGAAGCTGGCATAGCATCCCATTTATGCTGTATCTAGACCTGTGTGTGCACATAAAGATGCTGTGAAGTACTGTCATTGCAGAATGGACCTGTGCCACAAACCTTAGTCTGTGAGACACTGTCTGCTGAAGAACCACAGCTGCACAGTCCCATAGACATTTCAAAACCCAGCTTGTCCCAAACTGACCTCACAAGTTGCCTTTAAAGTCTACGTTGCTTGTTTTTGTTTTTTCGTCTCTGCAAAGATCCTCCTCGGATCAAAGAGATGTACACCAAGGCTTCTTCAGGACTACAGCTTTAACGAGCATGCGTGAACTCTGATGAACTATTGTTCAAGGGGGGAAAAAAAACCTCAAGCACAGTGAGACAGAGCCTTTGATATAGTTTTTGTTTGTCTGGCTCCCATGTATGACAGCGTAGACTTTTATTGGCCATTGGTGGGATTCTAACGACAGACAGGATACTGAGGAAGGGAGGGTCACTTGTGATGTGGGGTGTCTTTGTGTATGCTGTGAATAGCATTGGATAATAAAGAAAATGTTTTGGCTTATGGCAGAGAAGCAAGCAGGAAATCCAAGCATAGATATAGGGGAGGGGGGAGGTGTCAAGAGAGACACAAGCCAGCTGCCCAAGAAGCAATATGTAATGGTGTACAGGTAAGCTACCGGCCACATGGCAAGACAGATTAACAGAAATGGGTTGAGTTAAGATCTAGAGCGAGCTGACAATAAGTCTGGGCCATAGGCCGAGCAGCATGTAATTAAAATAAGTGTCTGAGTCATTATTTGGGGTAAAGAGGCAGCGGGGCTGCAGGTGGGTCCCGACCTTGGGCCGGACAGGTCAGAAACTTCTTTCTACACACTTGGCTGCTGTGGTAAGGTGTGGTAAAATGTGGAAGCATTTTGGCAGAGAGAAGCACGTGGCTTCCTGCCTTTCCTTCGAGGTCTCTGGAGAGGTTATTAAGAAGTAGGTTACAGGAGGGTCCTGGCCAAGCTTATGTCTACATCGCCCAACCACAAAGCTATTTGTTTTTCTTTTTCTTGGCTCTCAGGGGTCCCTACCACACATTCAGTTCGGCCTCCTCTTTGTTACCTTTCCAGTAGGGTTTGTCTCTGCATTTGTTACTTCCGTACTGTTCTGAACAATAAATGAGGGAAATGATTGAAGGGGAAAATGGCTTATTGGGCTCATGGTGTCAGACCTTCAATGTGGCAGGAAGATTTCGGCAAGATCAGTAGTGTCCATGGATGCTTAGGAGCATCTCTGACCACTCAGGTGAGAGAGTATGAGCCCCCAAGGCCTGCTCCTCCATCAGCCAGGCTCTGCCTCCTAAAATCTCCACAGCTTTCCAAACACCGCTGCAAGCTGGAACCCAGCCTTGGAAACGTAAGCCTGCTGGAGCCTATGCCGGTCACCAGATTCTGTCATTTCGGTCCCAGTTCTCTCCATGAATTCTGCTTGTCAGGACTTTCTAAACACAGAGTCACATAAATCTAATTTGTGTCCCTACTCACCTTCAGGGAACCCTCTCCCATCACATCTCATTCCAGTAACCTGAGTTTTTCCTGCTGGAACCCCAGATTTCGCATTTCACAGGGGTCTCAGGGCTGTGACACTCCTGGGAACCGCCAAGTCCTCTGACCTTCCAGGCTGCTGCAGGTAGTAGGGTGGCATTCCTTAGACCTTTGGGACTCTTTTGCAGGCTCTTTGGGGTCTGCCTCAGACTCCCAGATCTGAGCACATCATCCAGCTGTTTCTATTTTGAAATCCTTTTCCATCTTGAATTTCACACCAACCATCTGCAGACTTTTTTGGGATTTCTGAGTCTGTCCCTGACCTTGAGTGTTGACTTAAAGATAAGTGCATTCAGTCAGTTCTATTCCATCTGGGGATCAAAAGCTCTTTCTCTCACACCTTCTCGGCTACACTGTTATCCACAGGGAGCAGACTTTGAAAGTTTAAAAGACATTGAACTGTCTTATTCTATGCTTTTTAAGGTGTCACATGCCTCCTGGAGAGAAGTGTGACTTATGCCTGCAATCCCAGCACTTGGGAAGTAGAGGAGGGAGAACCAGAAGTTCAAGGTCATCCTCAGCTACATCGAGACAGGAGATATGGTCTAAAACATTAAACAGACAGAAACCCAAACCAGCATGAGTGAAGACAGAGAGATCTACCAGAGAAACTGGGGGAGAGTGTAAGCTGATAAATCTTCAGAATGTTATGTTTCTATGTAAAGTAAAAGGGTAGTACAAATTATCACACAGAGGCATACAATCATTTTGAACTGGAGATTTGAGTTAGTCCACACCACATGTTCTGTCTAACAGCAGATAACTTCTGGGCATTAAAATAGCCATAAACCCCTCTTTATGGTGATCTACCAGCAACTCCCCTCCAGACTACTGACCTCTGCGTAAACAAACTCACTACAAACTCCTGTCTTCCCACAAGAATCTAATTGTTATTGACAAAGAAATTCGTGTGTTCTTCCAGTAGATACTTCCTGTTAAATTAGGTCTACAGAATTTTATATTGTTTCTGTATTTTATGTATACCATCCGCATGCAGCACCAAGGAGGTCAGAAAAGAGTGTAAGATCACCTGGAATTGGAGGTAAGACAGTTGTGAGCTGCCTTATCCAGGTCCTCAGCCACTGCTCTTACAGGCTGAGCCTCCTCCTGTGATGTGGGGTGTAAGCCAGGTCTGTAAGTCCCCTCCTGCAGTGAGTGAGCCAGCCACTTTCCATGTAGGTTCCCACATACCTAAGAGGACAGCTTTGTCTGTCCGCTGTCCTGTGTCTGCTTTGTCCATAGGCCCCGCAAAGCATGTAAGAGTCTTGAAGGACATGATTTCTTTGCAGACTCAGGCACTAGTGTGACTCTTGGGGTGTTTAAGAACCCTGCTCCTAGGGGGATTCTAATCTTAACCCAATGAGGCCAGGCAATTTATTTAAACATTCTAATAAGCTTGTTAGTGTATCCCAAAGAACTCTGGGGTGTCAGAGACCCCCAGGCCAGCTCCAGGTAGCTCTCACTTCTAATGCTTAGGAAAATCAGGGCGGGCACAGCCTTTGCACAAATGCCTTGTGCTTCCAGGGCCAACTGCACTATAGTATTACATCTCCTTTCCCATCTATCTGTTCCTTATTCTAGTACATTTTTGTTTTCTATACAATTGGACTGATAGATGTACATATGGCTGTAACTTAAACCTTAATTGACTGTTTTACTAAATATAAATTTACATCATAAACATTAAGTGATTAAACACTCATTATGTATCAGTACACTTGCTTGTTTTAGGGGTGCTGGGGCTCACACTCAAGGCTTTGCCTGTGCAAGGCAAGTGCTCTGCCACTGAATCATAACCTCATTCTGAATCCTAGATGAAATAGATATGAGATAGATCACATGAGTTTATCATGTGACCAGCTGATGCTAATAAATTATGTAACCAGCCTATTTTATGTGATAAGATTTTCCTTTGATAGTTTGCAAGAATGTTTTATTGTTACATTAAACATCTCTGGACAGAACTAGTTCAACTAGGATTATTTCTTCAGCATGATTCTTAGGAGATAGGATTGCCTGATAAAAGGATGCATAGATTTAAATTTTTAATTATATTTAATAAATTCGGGGCTGGAGAGATGGCTCAGCGGTTAAGAGCACCATCTGCTCTTCCAGAGGACCCCGGTTCGATTCCCAGTACCCACATGGCAGCTAACAACTGTCTGTAGTTCCAGTTTCAGGCAAACACCAAGGCAAATAAATAAATAAATAAATAAAGTTTAAAAAAAAAAAAGAATAAATTCCTGGCCAGGTGGTGATGGCACATGCCTTTAATGCCAGCACTTGGGAGACAGAGGCAGGCAGACCTTTGTGAGTTTGAAGCCAACCTGGTCTACAGATAGACAGCAGAGCCATTCAGAGAAAACCCTGTCTCAAAACCAAAATAAAACGAAAACCCAAATGAACAAAAAAACCAAACCAAATAAAAGTTCCATAAAGTACTTTCAATCTTTCAAAAATTTTATTTTTTTTAAATTTTTTGAATATGTGGCATGGGTTGATGTGTGGGTGCATACTCACATGTGTGTGGCATGTGTTGATGTGTGGGTGTGTACTTACATGTGTGTGGCATGTGTTGATGTGTGGGTGTGTACTTACATGTGTGTGGCATGTGTTGATGTGTGGGTGCATCTTACTCACATGTGTGTGGCATGTGTTGATGTGTGGGTGTGTACTTACATGTGTGTGGCATGTGTTGATGTGTGGGTGCATCTTACTCACATGTGTGTGGTATGTGTTGATGTGTGGGTGCATCTTACTCACATGCGTGTGGTATGTGTTGATGTGTGGGTGTGTACTTACATGTGTGTGGTATGTGTTGATGTGTGGGTGCATCTTACTCACATGTGTGTGGTATGTGTTGATGTGTGGGTGTGTACTTACATGTGTGTGGCATGTGTTGATGTGTGGGTGCATCCTACTCACATGTGTGTGGCATGTGTTGATGTGTGGGTGCATCTTACTCACATGTGAGTGGCTGGTGTCCTCCTCCATGAGTCTCCATCTTATATTTTGGAGATAGGGAACCCGGAGCTCCATGAGCCAGACTGGCTGGAGATGAACTCTAGAGATTCTGTTTGGTCCTGCTCATCTGCTCATGGCTCCTTTCACATGGTGCTGGGGTCAGGTCCTCGTGAATGCATACATAGCAAGCGCTTTACTACTGAGCCATCTCCTTAACCCCATAAACATTATTTTATTTTAAAATTTATTTGTTTATTTATATTTTATGTAATTGGCGTTTTGCTTGCATGTATGTCTGTGTGAGGGGGTCAGATCCCCTAGAACAGGAGTTATTGTTGTTAGCTGCCATGAGGTTGCTGGGAACTGAACTCAGGTCCTCTGGAAAAGCAGCCAGTGCTTTTAACCTTTGAGCCATCTCTCCAGCCCTCAAATGTTTTCATTTAAAAAAATTATTTTATTTTTTATGGGAGGTGGTTAGACCATTTTATTCAGAGGCCAGAGATTGGGAAAGGGCAGAAAAAGTCCATGCTACCTAATGTCCTCAGCAGGGCAGGCCTTCCTGGTTTGCCACTAAAAGCTTTTATGTTACTATTATTATTATTATCATTATTTACTTAATGTCTATAAGTGCTCCGTCTGTATACCACATGTATACAGTATCCAGAGAGGACATTAGACCCTGTGGGACTGGAGCTACAGATGGTCGTGAGCCACCATCATCATGTAGGTTCTGGGAACTGAACCTGGGTCCTTTGCAAGAGTGACCCTAACCACTGAGCAATTTCTCCATTCTCCCATGCTTTTATCTTTAATTATGTGTGTGGATTTGTATCTGTATGGATATGAAAAAAATGAGTGCAAGTGCCCAAGGGGACCTGGTGAGAGTGTTGAATTTCCTGGAGCTAGAATTAGAAGCCCTGTGAGTTGCCCAGTGTGGGCACCGGGAACTCTGAAGGAACAGTGCCCATTATAAACCGCTGAGTCATTTCTCTGGTCCTCATCATTACTATTCTTGCCAGTGCCTTATTATTTTTATTTAATTTTTCATAAAACATATTTTGATTATCATTTCTACCTCTTCCAGCTCCTCCCAGATCCTCCCCACATCCTTGCCCATCGACCTTTATGTTCTTTCAAAACAAAACAAACCACAGATACACACACACACACACCCCAAAATCAAAACAAACAAAACCCCCAATAAGTCAAAAACATTGCCAAAATGAAACAAAAAGCCTTCCCTGCACAACAAATCATGGTGTTCCTTTTGTGTTGGCTCAACTCCTCCTGAGCATGCCCTCCCAGTGACACTCCATTTGAGAAATCGGATTTTCCCTTTGCCAGTAGATACAGTTGTAAAGTCTTCTTGGTTAGGCTGGGACTCCAGGGCTACTTCACCTTTCAGCTCTGGGACCCCATCTGGCTTCAATCCTCATTTTCAGTTTCTTGTTTTTGTTTTTTTAGATGCTAGTGATTGGACCTAGGGCCTTTTGCTTGCTGTACCAGTGACAAGTGCTATTTTAGAGTTATGCACCCTGCACAAGTTCACAAATCCTGATCTTTTTAAAGATTTACTTATTTAATGTGCATTGATATTTTGCCTGTATGTATTCTTCGCGAGAGTATGGGATCTCCAAGTGGGTTCTGAGAATTGAATCAGGATCCTCTACAAGAGAGACAATGCTCTTAAACCACTGATCATCTCTTGAGCTCCCCCAAATCCTAACCTTGATGAAGGTTTACACATTTGCACGTCCAAGTAGCTGCAGTCCAAACCAAGCACATTACTTCAATCTCTAGTGCTTAGAAAACTCACTAGTGTCCCCTATTGGTTAAGGCTCAGATACTTCACATAGTCACTACTACCTACCATCACCCCATGAATTTTTTTAAAAAATTAAACCAAATTGTGAGTGAGTATGTGTTTGTGTGTGAGTGTGTGTTTGTGTGTTTGTGCGTGTGTGAACAGACTCAGAATGAATAGAGGAAGCAAAGGGAACTGCAAGGCAGCCGGAAATAAAAAGGATGCACAAGCGTGAACTCCTGTCTCTGCCCAGCCATATTGCACCCTTTTTCAACCTTCCCAGTGCTGGGATTAAAGGCATGTGTTGCCAAATGCTGAGATTAAAAGTGTGTGCTACCATTGCCTGACTCTGTTTGGCCTTGAACTCACAGAGATTCAGAAGGATCTCTGCCTCTGCCTCCCAGGTGATTGAAGGCATGTGTCCCCACGGTCTAACCTCTGTGGCTGACTCCACGGCTGGCTCTGTCCTCTGATCTTCAGGGAATCTTTATTTAATAAAAGTATGCATATCAGTCACCACATAGTCTCATGTCTGGTTTCTTTGTCACAGCATAGTATCTGTGAGATTCATTTACACTGTTTCACACACTGATAATTCATCCTTCCTGTTTACAGTCCGCAGGGTTGTTTGTTTGTTTTGTTTTTGAGACAGGGTTTCTCTGTGTAGCTTTGGAGCCTGTCCTGGAACTTGCTATGTAGACCAGGCTGGCCCCTGATCTATAACTCACAGCTCACAGAGATCTGCCTACCTCTGACTCTCAAGCACCGGCATTAAAGGTGAATGCCACCACTGTCTGCCCACAGTGTGCAGTTAATGCACCCAAATGATCTGATCCCCTTACTAGGCATTTGAGTTATGTATAGTTTGGAAATATTCTCAATAAAGCTGCAATAAGAAGTGTTAAATTATCATATGTTTGATGGGTGTGTACACTTCTTTTCTGTTTCTGTGGGTGTCTGGATGGAAATGAAGTTGCCGAAGAGGCTGGGTCAGCTTTAGCAACTGTCAGACTTCCCAGAGTGGTGACCCAGCTCTACATCTTCCAGTCCTGTGTGAAGTCCCAGCTGTTCCCACTCTAATTCACAGTTGGCATCATCGTGACTATTCATTTCAGCTACCCTGGTATCTAAGTCATGTTGTTAATTTAAAATTTTGTTTTATTTTGTTTCCAGACAGGGTTTCTCTATGTAAATAGCTTTGGCTGCCCTGGAACTTGTTTGTAGACCAGGCTGCCCTCAAACTCACTGAGATCCACCTGCCTCTGCCTCCTGAGTGCTGGAATGAGCCATCACCACCTGGTAATTTAAAAAATATATATACATACATATATATGTATACACATTGCTGCTGTGAGGAGCAGCCTTCAGCAGCTCAAGGATTGGGTAGAGCCACAGAGCCCAATCACTCAACTTGACTGTTCTGAGGGAGTAAAACTTAATTCTCTGGGGCACACGCACACATCTCTAACATGTCAGGGTCTCACCTAGGGTGCTGATGAATAACAAACCTTTGGGAAATCAGAGAAACTGAAGAAGAAATGTGGAGTAGCTGAGCTACTGGAGAGACAGAAGACACATTTTATTATTCTTTCTTTCTGTTGACTGTTCTGTTCTTCTACCTGATGTCTCCCTTCTGTCTATCATAGAAGTTCAAATAAGACTCAGAGCCAAATTTCAGGGAAGGCTGGAAATATCAGAAGCACCACAGTCAGTTCTCACCCAGCTGTCTTGCAACTTCCTCAGCCTCACTCCTGGTCGATTCTGCCCGTTTTCTGCCTGCTTCTGTTTCTGCTGGATTTCTATGAGCCCTTATATACCCTATCCCATCCAGGTTAGCATTAAAGGCGTGTAGCCTTGAACTCACAGAAACAGAAGAAGTTCTGTCTCTGGAGTTATGGGATAAAGGATGTTGGTCTCCACTCCCGGCTTTCCCTGGGATTAACAGTGTGTGTGATTGACTCAGCTGTTTGTCCTTGTACTCAAGGATCAAGGATTTCCTGAGCTGTCTGCCCAGAATTTGACTGTGTGGTCTCTTTGATATCCTAGGATTTACTAAATATTTTACATATATCCACAGTCTATTCTTATTTTTTCTTCTTTTTTTATTTTTTCTCTTTCAGCTTATATTTTCCAGCAAAATCTTTCAAGCAGTATGAAAATTACAATGTGGCTACAATCTAGTTTTAAGTGAATAATTTTACAATGAATACAAGTAAAAAAAAAGCATGTTTTCCATGTCTCTTATGGGATTAACATTTTACAGGTGAAAACAAGTTGTCCCAAGGACCCACTTACATTTACACCCAAGCAACACATTATAGATTAACAGAATAAAGCAAGCAAGGTATTTTTCTCAGTCAGTTCTTTGGCTGGATGGCTGCAATTTGCAGTTACAAAAAAAGGTTTTATCACTTTATTATTTATCTCAAAAGGTGATCTTATAAGAAATCTTAAAAGAATTACAAATCTAAATTTTTATATATGAAAAACAGTCATCTGTACTTTAAATGCTCAGGATGCATACACACTCATCATCAGCTTTTTTTTTTTAAACTTTATTTATTTAATTATTTGCCTTGGTGTTTGCCTGGAACTGGAACTACAGACAGTTGTTAGCTGCCATGTGGGTGCTGGGAATCGAACCCGGGTCCTCTGGAAGAGCAGACGGTGCTCTTAACCGCTGAGCCATCTCTCCAGCCCCCTCATCATCAGATTTTTTATATCAGGAAGTTGAGGGCAGAAATGGGCATAAGGGATGAATCATCACCTTTGATAACCAACCTATCCTAGCAAGAAAGGTATGTCAACCAGCAATGACGGCCGGTATGACAGCCAGGCTGTCATTTTTCCTGTTCCTTGACCTCAATAAGTCCTTCACTCAACTATTAAGTGTGCCTTTCTAAACTTTAAAATATCCCCAAGATCTTCTACCTTAATGCCATTAACAAAACACCTTAACCTAACCTTACTAAGAATCTATATATCTAAATTCTCTCAAAGGTGGTTAATGAATCCTTAATCTGCTCCAGCAGCAATGCTTGGAAAAAGTCAATCACTGTTATTGTAGTTACCAGTGACACTGCCCAGTGAGGGGCTAGCAGCCCCCTGAGAGTTTTCATACAACCCATAGATGATGAGGGATGTGGTGACAATATGCAGAGTTGTGCTCAGGAGCAGCATGGGGTCCTCAGGACATGTCCTTGACCTCCAGGCTCTCTCCCTCAGGCACGGTTTTGCCAACTGTTCAGCAGTGTCCCATGAATTCCAGTGCCACCTGTTGGTCCCCTTGCATGGACCCTGGCAAATTTTAAATTATGAAAATAATGTATTTTTATAAATATAGAAATTTAAAAGTACAAGAAAGATGACACTAGGAACTGGAGAGATGGCTCCGTGGTTAGAAGCACTTATTGCTCTTGTACAGGACCTGGGTTTGATTCCCAGAACCCATATGGCGGTTCACATCATGCCTGATCCAGTTCCAGGGAATACAATACAGTCCTCTTCTGGTCTGTATGGAAACCAGTGGATACTCACATAGAAAATAAAATAAATTTAAAATAGATTTAGATAAGAAATGTGAAACTAAAAACTATTCTTACTCTACTGTCTCCCAATTTTATTGGTTGTAACCCTTAGTCACTAATGGCTGAGCCCCCTCTTCAGGCCCAACTCTATTGGATTTGTGGTGTGCATGGACAAGTTTAAAGTTGTACTGATTTATACTTCCTCCATGCAAGAATATATATCTCCTGATCTGAGATTATTCTGAAACTTGTTAACTTTGGTATTTCATCATGGCTTTTCTTTAACCCCCTCCCAACTCTTGCAGAGAGGCTACTTAAAATTCTTTATATTACTTATATTACCTTTTCATAAGTTGTTTCATTTCCTTTTATAAATCAGTTTTTTCTTTTCTGAGAAAGTGTTTCCTGGAGCCCAGGCAGGCTTTGGATTTATAGACAAGGATGACCATGAACTTCTGATTCTCTAGGCTCTCTCTCTGAGTGCTAGAACTGCAGGTGTGGCTACTATGCTTGGTTTATGTAGTACAAGTCTGTAATCCTAGCACTTGGGAGGCAGAGGTAGGAGAATTACTTTAAATTCAAGGCCAGCCTGGTGTATATAGTAAGCTCAAGCTAACCAGGACTATGTATAGCCCTGTCTTAAAAAAGCCGAAAGAGATGTGTGTGGTCATCTCATGAATGATTAGATAGGCAAAAAGGCTCATATAACCGTTTAGCAATCACAATAGGATGTAACTATTTTCTCCCTTTGTATTAGTCCTTTCAGAATTTCATTCCGTGTATTTTGGTTGCATTCACCGCTCTGGCGTTCTTTGCCATCCACTCCACTTCTCTACCCATCCAACTTTGTGTCTTCCTCGTTTTTATTTTTAACCCACAGGACAGTTGGTGCTGCCCATACACTGTTGGATGTGTGGCTTCCACTGGCATGTACTCAGCCTACGGGAGCCCCCCCCATCAGTTAACAGTAACTCCTTAGCTAGGGGTGGAACTTTGTGCTCACCCCCCCCACTCCATTGTCTGGCTTGAGTTGTTTTTTTTTTTTGGGGGGAGGAACATTATTTCTTTATATCCATCCATCACCTCTGATCACCAACCTATTCCACTTCATCTTCTACAACCTATCCCGCTACGTCTTCTCCCAATGCCTCTGGAGTAGGGGTGTGTGACAGAGATGTCTCCTTTAGGGACGAGTATTCAGTAACCTCTTATTCTCTGCATCTTGATCAGCTCTGGGTCTCTGTTAAATTGCATCTATGCATGAAGCTTCTCTGGGGAGGGGCTCTAAACCTATGGGTATAATGACATGTTTCTAGGAATCAGTTTAATACTATGTTCATTTATCAAGTAATGAACAGTAGCAGGCTCCCCCTTAGGGCCTAGGGTCTGTCTAGCTACAGGTTTGGAGCCCTGGTATCAATGACAGAAATGAGGAATGAAATAGAAATCAAATCAGAAAGTGATTGATTCCTCCAATGATGTTTGTGCCACACTACTGTACCAGTTGGCATGTCTTGCCAGTCATTGTTGGAGCCTGCAGGGTTCCCAGCTGGGTACGCCTGGTGATTAGTTTTCTCCTCCAGTCCTGTGTGTAGAATCTTCTAGCACTATGAAAGCTAACTAGAAGAGGTAAGGTTTCCAGGCGAGGAGCAGCTAGACTTGCCTGTGTTCTAGGACTCAGGTATGCAGTGTCTTCAGCACTAGGACATTCCTGTCAAGTAAGCAAAAGCATTGGCAATAGCTTGGAATTCTTGGGACCTTGCTATGCAACAACCCCAAAGGAAGTAACTTGACCTGGCATTTGGCTTTTAGCCTGCGGTGTCTAGCAGGGGCATTATCACCCTGTTATAAGGTAAACTCCCTTTAAACGCATTTGTTTCTGTGTATGTATCTATTTTAGGATGTTAGGTTTCCATGTGGCTTTTCAAAAGGTCTGCAGTGCTAGTTACCCCTCCCCTCCTCCACCCTGCCCTCCCAGCTCCCACCCCGTTTACCTTTCCTGTCCGATTGTCCCCTTTAACTCTGTATACCACACATCCTGCCTCAGCTCCCTTAATATAACTGTAAAAGGAACACACTTACCACTCTTTCTAGTTTTTACACTCCTAAAAGCTCAGGTGTTAGCATAGCCAATAATACTCCTGGAAAATATTATAAAAATACATACAGTTATCTCTATAAATACCCAAAGGGAATTCTTCATTGATATGCTCCCTAGAAGCAATAAAAGGTTGTCTCTTTAACATGATAAAAAGACTATTTAAAACCAAAAAGGCAAAATTACACTTAATGGGGAGACATGAATTATTCCTCTTTAAACAGGGGCAAGACAAAAATTACCCCTGTTTAACTTGGGTCTAAAAACCCTAACAAAGCTTCTGGGTGGGGAGGGAGGAAGGGATGTAACCACAGAGAGGGGAGAAAGCCATCACGCTTTGCTAATGAAGTGAAAATCACCTCACGATTATTAGACACAGTCGTGCCCCAGAGTCCCAGGGCGCAGCACAGATGAACCCAGGTCCGTCTTCACAGCACACATCAGCACACATCTCCCATCCTACTCTTCCTCCTGTTTAGCCTTTAGAAAGCCACCATGACTTTATTGCTAAACCCTATACATATCTTTTTCTCAACATATGTTTATCTGCACACACATAGGAGCCTGTGGAGGGCTGAAGGGGGTGTCAGACCCTCTGCTGCTGGACTTACAGAAGGTGGTGAGCCACCATGTGGGTGCTGAGAATTGAACCCAGGTCCTCTGTAAGAACAAGTGCTCTTAACCTCTGAGCCATCTCTCCAGCCCCATACATTCTTATTTATTTATTTTTTAAGATTTCATGCATTGTATCTGTTCAATGGGATCTTACTGCCATGTTTTGGAGGGTAAACTGGAGTATTGGCAATAGTTTGCAATTCCTGGGGGATCTGTGGAATCCCATTGGCCAACAACTCAAAAAAAGGTCAACATTCCTGGTAATGGAGACTTGTTGGCTAGCATGTGGTGTCTAGGTGGGATATTTTCCCCACTTCCTCTGTTGCTCATATATTTCTTATTAACATAGAACATAATATTTAAACTTACTTAGAATTCTTTTTTGTTTCCAATCACATATAGTCACAGTCACTAGCTACAGAGATGACAGAGGCATATGTCACGTGAACATAGCATTAACAGGAAGGAGCATGTTTTCTGGTCTGCATGTTAGGCTACTGTTCTTTCATCTCTTTCCTGTTTTTTTTTTTTTTTTTGGTCTCCTCCCCTTCGGGGAAGCTCAGGCCCACTTCAGGTTTGTGATGCCTGTGTGAGAGTCTTCAGTATTAGGGTTTCACATAGGTCTTCACACTCAGCTTCTTACTCTGTTTGATGATGTCCTAATCCAGGAAACAGTCTGGGAAGCTTTTAGGCAGCTTAAATGTCGGTGAAGAAACAAATGCCCTGTTCCTGGCATAGGGCATCAGAGTAGCCATCATTCAGGACCTTTAGCTAACCATACCTTCTGATTTCTGGTGATCAGATTGCTGCAGTTAGACATGGTTTTATTACAAACTCCCCAAAACATAATGGTTTAAACAAAAGGATATCATTTCTGTTTATAATTCTGTGGTGAGCAGGCCTGTATCTCTCACTGGGAATTTTCAGGCAATGAAGCTTCTGTTGTGCTGAATGGTGGTGGGTCAGTTTCAGGGACTGAGCCCTTAACCTGTGGAATCTGATGCTGTCCTCAGGCAAAACGGCTGAATTAGAAGATATACAACTGTTCCTTTGAGGAACTGAGTTATTGATTGGTAAAGGGAACCAGTTCCTTACACACTTACTCAAGGGGCCTGAGGTATTGCTCTTACCCATCTGAGGCTGTCACCACCTTTGGGGGCAATCACTTTCCCTCAGGGTGTGGAGCTGTTCTGACAGCAGTGCTAAGCTGGGGGTGGCATAGCCCCTCGCTCTAGTGCTACAGCTCTTGGCTCTACGTAGCACTGGCCCAGCAGCCAGCAGCCGGTGCAGTAGCTCTGACTTTCTTAGGTCATCTGGCTCCCGGGCCCTGGTGTTACAGCTCTGGGCAGCTTCTTAGCAGCTGTCAGGACTCATGAATGTTTCCAGGCCAAGGCTGACCACTGGTCCTCAGAAGTCCCTCATCTTCAGCCTCCAGCCGTTTATCTTCTGAAGTCTCTACTCTCCCGCATCTCCCTCCAAGTCCTTCGTAGCTTCAGCTCTCCAAAGTCTCTGCTCACCGGATTCCTTTGTACCCTCTATGGACAGTTTATGTGTCTGGGACCAGCAGCCTGGAATCACCTGTTCTTCCCACACCTAGTTTGGCCTATTTGACCCGTGAAAAAAGACAAAGGATAGCTAGATTAAACTCTACCTGTGATAAAAAAATAAATAAATAAACTAAATTAGGCAGTTTATAGGAGGGACAGCTCCCAGAATGCTAAAGGAGCCCCCTTGGTCTTTTGCATTAACTGCAATGGGGACCTCTTCCTCACTCAGAGAAGGCTGTCATCTTGAAGACCCAAGCACCTGTAGGCAGGGATATCTAAGGGTGCAGTGGGCTTCATCCTCTGAGGGTCATCTGAGGTTGTTATGGCCCAGGCAGAGGCTTCCAAACACCTCCAGTATTAGGTGGTGAAGACAATTGTGTCTGTCCCCTCAACCGGAAGAAGTTTCTTTGGGCTGTCAGCAACTGGCTGAAGTCTACCCCCAGCATCATTGGCCAGATTCAAATCTCCTTCAGGGTTTAAAAACTGTCCGTGATAAGAGCTGGATAATTAGCTGAGGACCTTGACTAGCTGCTCCTACAGACTCTGTGGGGATGCTTGCAGGTCCTTCAGCAGCTCTGGCAATATTGCTCACAGTGTCAGGGGACTCGGGAACTGTGGAGATGACCTCTGTGAGCCCGGATCCAGCATTGACCTCTGCAGGTCTGGGGACAGGCGCTTGGTTTGTCCTTGGTAACTGTTGCTTCCGCTGGGCATTGGGAAAGACCGATAGCGGTCAATCAAGTCTCCCACTTACCCCATCAGAGAGATCCATCTCTTGAAAGGAGAAATGTATAAGGTGTGCTTATGACAAAGATCTGACCTACAGTTAAATACTATTTTTCTTTCCGATAATTTTAAACTTTAGCCAAATAACGTTAATGCCAGGCAGAGCTCTGTATCTGTCTCACCACTCACCACTGATTCTGAAAGCACACAGACTCCCTTTTTCTAGCTTTTTGGAATATGTAGTGCATTGTTACTGTCTAAGCCACTCTACCACCTAATAGCATTCCAGAGTGTCTCACTCTGTCTTACTGAAACTTAGTACACAACCATCAGCCAGCCCCGCCTCCCCCCCTTATGTTTTATTACTGAGTCATATCAGGAACACAGAAAATAAAGAGAAGTGTGGGTTCCTGACTTCCTAGAAGCCAGCCCACTTTGCCTTCATTTCCAAACTTGCTTTTGAGCAAGGCTAGATTTCTGTTCTGCTCTGACTTGTTTCTTTTCTTAGAATTGCATTTGAACAAGAATGCAAAGCAAATTTAAAAACAGGCATTTCCTCTGTCCTGTCCTCTGCTCACTAAGGCCTGCCTCTACCCCTGCCCAACCCCCCAGACATCAGCAGGACCATTTAAAGTAAAAGATTCTTGACAACTGAAGTAAACACTGTGAAAGTCTGGGGCCTCAGCTCCAAGAGCCCCAGGCAAACAAGGACAGTATGAATGGCACCCTGAGTCCATCTTTGACTCAATTAGGAAGAATCAATCTTGTCACTGAGTACCCAAGGAAATTCAATTACAGGTCAAGTGTAGGAAGCTGGCTAACTGTGGCTTAAGCAGCAGACATGACAGGCGGGTCGATAGCTGCCTGGGGATGAGGTTGACTTCAAAGCGCCCGAATCTGCCAAGAGAAAAGCAGACAGAGTCACAGAAGAGGTTCCTAGAGTCTGGAGTTGACACTTAGACAAGCCAAGGGCACAGACCTTTAGAAGCTTAGTTACCAGTTATAATGGGTGACTCTCAGGAGCTCATGGGGATCACTATCAGGGCCCAGGACGGACAGCTAGCACCAGCGTGTGCTAGCTGTACAGGCAGAAACATTCTAGACACAGACTGTGCGCTGGATGAGAGGTCTCAACTCTTCTAAAGGCAAAGTGCCCAGTGAGATGTTTTTCTCCGTTAAACTTCGAACTTTTCTCCCTCTAGTGGTCACACAGATGTTTGCAAGGACATGCCTGCAAGTTTAAAAAAAAAAAGGGGCTGGAGAGATGGCTCAGCGGTTGGGAGCACCGTCTGCTCTTCCAGAGGACCCGGGTTCGATTCCCAGCACCCACATGGCAGCTAACAACTGTCTGTAGTTCCAGTTCCAGGCAAACACCAAGGCAAATAAATGAATAAAATAAAAGTTTAAAAAAAAAAAACCCAGAAATTATAAATAAAAAGACTAAATCCAGTACATTAAAAACAAGTTTTTGGCGGGGTGTAGTGGCACATGCCTTTCATTACAGCATTTAGGAGTTCTGTGAGTTCAAGGCCAGACTGGGCTACAAAGAAAGACTCTGTCAATAGTAAAATAATTAATAATAATAAATATTATTAATAATAAGAGAGGTCATCTAGATGTCTCAGTGAGTAAGACATGCTTGATGACCTGAGTTGGATCCCTAGGACCTACTCTGTGGAAAAAGAACAGCAATACTTGAAAGTTCCTCTCTGGCCAACACACACACACATATACTCACACACTCACCAACACTCACACACACACACACACACACACGCGCGCGAGTGCTCAGGGGAATAAATAAATAAGTAAATATTAAAAAGCTCACTAAACAGAAGTGAAATACAATCCCAAAGGGAAATAAATGTAAGGTAAAAGTGGAGTAAGCCATTCCTCTACTTTATTTTTTATTTTAAATCTATAAGTTTATTTTTTTTATTACTATTCGTTATTTTATTTATTTTATTTTATTTTATTTTTTTTTGCCTTGGTGTTTGCCTGGAACTGGAACTACAGACAGTTGTTAGCTGCCATGTGGGTGCTGGGAATTGAACCCAGGTCCTCTGGAAGAGCAGATGGTGCTCTTAACCGCTGAGCCATCTCTCCAGCCCCTCCTCTACTTTATAGACAGGCGAGAATCCCCAAGCCCAGACTTGGACAGGAAACTCTGATGGTGAGTTTTAGAGAAGCCAAGAGCCGTACATTTTCCCTTCCACAGCACAAGGACGCACTGTGCAGCAATGACAGGAAAAGTCACTAAGCCAGTCACAGAAACAGTGTGGAAGTAACCCAAATGCCCGATACTGGGAGACTGCTGTGTGTAAGTTACATGACGGGAAAATAGAATACAAAGTCCTGATCTGAGTCCTGATCTGCCATCACTAACTGAAGCAGGTCACGGAGAGAGTGCATGCTGCCTCTCTGAAAGAAAGGAGGGAATGGAACACACATTTGGGGAAAATGTCACCTTAACTGGAAGAGGGGAGAGAAGAAAGCAAGGAAGGAATTGTCCACAGTGAGTGTGTGTGTGTGAGAGTGTGTGTGAGTGTGTGTGAGTGTGTGTGTGAGTGTGTGTGTGAGTGTGTGTGAGTGTGTGAACTTGTCTTTCGGGAAGTGGAAAACCCTAAGGAAAGTGCCAAGGCAGAAGGCATGTCGGGAAACCCCTCGCCATAGCTGGAAGCACAGAACCCACAGTGTCAGGGAAGTGACCTCAGCAATCAGCTAACTGTATTTGTGTTGTTTTGTGGGTGCTAGGGTGGGACCCTGGCCTACTCACATGCTCAGCAGTGCTTTGCCATTGACACACACCAGCCCATAGTTTTGTATTTAAATTAAAAAAAATTATGTATGTGTTTTTTATGTATATATCTGTGCACCACCAATGTGCTCAGTGCCCAAGGAGACCAGGAGATGGCATCAGATCCCATGGGACTGCAGTTACAGATGGCTATGAGCCTCCAAGTAGGTATTAGTAACAGAACCCTGGTCATCTGGAAGAACAGCCAGGGCTCTGAACCACTGAACTATCTCTCCAGCCCAGTTCTATAGTCATTAGAATTATTTATTTTTCACACAGTTTCAGAGCGTAAGACACAAGGAAGAAGCCATGATCATCTGAGGACCCACGGTACACAGTGCAACCGATAAGCCAGAGTTGGACTTTAACTCATGAGGAAAACTGCCATCTTTAACAGCCAATCAGAGCCATGGCCTTTCTGGACAGCTTCTCCACAGCTACAAGGGAAGCTGGTTCTGAACTGGATTTAGCTTCATCATCTTGGTCACTCAGTACCAGTATGGGCAGAGGATGGCCTTTATTAGATGGCTGTACACCAAGGTGACAGAATACAGAATGGGTCCTAGTCAGACGGAGAGGTTCATGGATCCAGACGGGGCAGTTCATATACTCAGGTGGAAGGTATAAGGCAAGAGAAACAGACTGGCTGCATTATAAAGAATTCTACATTTTACATAATTGAAACCACTTTTTGAGAATTCATTGTTTGTTAAAAGCCCACCCTTGCCATGCATAGTGGTTGGTGCAGAATTTTAATCCCAGCACTAGGGAGACAGGGGCAGATGGAGCTTTGTGAGTTTCAGGACAGCCAGAGCTATGTAGAGAGACCCTATTTCCCCGCCCCCTAAAAACCAACCAGCTTCATCGACTTACTCCTGCTAGTCAGGCCCTACCTCCTAAAATTGGCTTATAGCTTTCAAAACATCGCCACCAGGGAGTAAACAATACTCTGAAATGTGAGCCTGAAGGAACAGTTTAAAATTAATGCTATAGTTAGGCAAGTGATGCTAATTCACCCAAACATGTGGTCTGGGAAGATGAAAGATGAAATGGCTGATAGACCACTGCCTGGTCACCTGTCTGTCCCGGTTAATTTTACCTCAACACAAACTACAGTCACTTGGATAGAAGAATCTTAGCTAGGATGGCCTGTAGGCAAGTCTGCAGGATGTTAATAATTGATGGGGTGTGTGTGTGTGTGTGCTGAGCTCAGCTCAACCTGAAAAATGGTCTTTGGTATAGGGGCGTGTGGGTGAGAAATTGCAGAGATAGAATTTTAGAGTCAGGGGGTGCTGAGTGAGCACTCAGCTGCCCTGATTTTATTGCCCCAGGGCTTTTTTATACCAAGCAAAGGGGCAGGACAAGTACAGGCAGGTGTAAACACTTCTTTAATTCTCAAAACGTAAGACACCTGGTGACCACACCTTTGGCCAAAGCATCTATACCACAGAAGGGCATTCATACTTGGTACTGTGGACCTGGTTCAAGGCCCATAGCTGGAGAGGTCCTAGGTCCTAGAGGGTGAATACACTGCTCTGTTTTGCTAAATGGACATATTGTCAGTCTAACTCCTAAATAGGTGTGTTTATACTCATAGACCAGTGCTGCTCTTGGCCGGGTCAGAGAAGGTTCTTTTTTTCAGTGAATGGTGACTAATACAGAGATGCTCATGTGGCTCAAAGCTCGGAGGGTAAAGTGACTACCGAGTGCTTGATTTTCAACAGGACATCATATCATCCTTGACGAGGCTCAGGGAGCATCACACAAGAGAGATGGAGACTGTAAGAGCCAGGGGCCGGGGAGAAAAACTGTGAAGTGCCCTGTCCTGGGCATGAGATGGCCATTGCACTCAGGAACTCACAGAATTGCATATGGACTGCACAAGACTGGATGTACCAGCATTCAGTCATGGACGGGAAGAGGCTTTCAGAGCATTGTTGGCAGCTAATGGCTGCTGGGGAAAAGGGGGTCATTGTATTGGCTGACGAAGGTACTAGTGAAGTATCTGTGCTCATCCAGGCAGCCCTGGTTAAACTCAGTGAGTCACAGAACAAAATTAGGCCAGACAGGATGATGGAAGAGGACTTGTAGGGAGGTAAATAGGGGGCTATGGGGGGGGGGTAAGAGAGAGCATGTGTGACCAGAATGCATTGTATAAATGTATAAAAGTATCAAAAAAATTTAAAGAGAAAACAAAAGAAAATCTCGTGATCAACAAGGCCGGTCACAGGAGAAACCCTGTACCCTGGATTGTCTGCCTGGAATGAGACCTTCAGCTCAGGCTACCTGCCTTATTGAGGATGCTCTGGCGGCCCTTATTAAACCCACCTGCTGTCCAGAGAGTCATACTCTAAAGTGCCTCAAGAAAGACACAAAGCAATAGTTCTCTGAAAACGAAACCACCTTAAAAAACAAAACCATAAAAGAAAAAGAAAAAAGGAAAACGAAAAACAAAAATCCAACTTTAAGCATGGTCTATAGCTCCCCCTGGTGGATAACATATTATTTTTTTTTCCAGCATGGAGATCTAGGCCTTTATTTCACGCCACCCCAGGACCCAGTAGCCTGCCTACAGTGCATCTAGGTCAATTTAAAACATCTCTCCTAATTCAAAAAGCATGTAATTACTGCTGCTTATAGTCCTGATCACAGAACATTCCCACAGTCCTTTGTAACTCGAAAGTACAATCCCAAAGAAAGCATGTCCCCACATTGTGCAGTTAATTTAGAACGGGTTAGAACATCAGGAATCAATTGTCACGACAAGAGAAAAATATGACGGAAGAGAGACAGCACTGAGGAGTGTAAGGCAATCTATTTTTACAGCCCAGGAAGCTCACTGAGCTCGGGTCTCACACCTCTCATTTGCCTCTTTTCTCCCCAAATCTCAGGGAAACAAGCAAACAGAGACAGTCGATTCAGCAGCAACAAAGATGATCACTCCTAGCAAATTCAGAACTGGAGAAATGCATCCGGAGAAGACAGGAAGAAGGGCCTTTTCCATTGAGAGCCACGCTGTCCTAGGCTGATCTCAGCAGCTGCCTTACAGTGGTCCTAAGGGTCCCCCATAGGCGAGTTTCTGAGCTGTGCTGGATCCTAAGAGGCAGATCTGTTAGCGCACTGTTCCTCTTTAAGTCCCAGAAGGAAGCTTGCCTGAAGAGGCAGGTGCTGCCCTCAGCAAATCCCAGCTACCACTCCAGTCCAGTCGCCACTGCCTCGCACCACTCTGACGTCTGCTCCCACTAAAGGAGCTGATTTCTAGAGAGATACACATTCCTCCTTATTATGTCCTGCACAGAGCAGAGGCAAAGGAGCCCCGTGTGCACACAGCCTATACAGGCCACTCAAGCCCTAGGTGCCTGATCTGAAAGGGCCGGGGCTCCTGTGCTGTCATACAGCCCCTATGCACGACTCTGTACTCAGGTGGTACCTAGGGGAGAAGGCAGCTCATTGCAGGAAGCTAAAGATGCTCTGTGCACATGTTGGAGGAACCCACATAATTTTCATCACATCAGCCTACACCTCTGCTCCTGAACTCTTTAGAACCCTCAGTATCCTGGAAAAGGTGAATAATTAGGGGAGATAGTCCCAGTTCTCTACCGGAAGCTATGCAAAGTGAGCCCCACCCCACCCCAATATTAACGGCAGAAACCTGGATTGTAACAAACAGCTTGTAGTACTGCATGTGTATTCATACAATGAAGCGTCAGTGGGTAAAGGAATAGGACTCAGTGTATATGACCATGCTGAGGAGACTTGAGAAACAGACCTAAGAGAACAGTGAGTGGTTCCTATTACATGAGACATCCAGAACAGGCAAACTCTAGAAAATGGAGTGGTCCAATAGTGAAGAAGTAGCCTTCGTTTGCTAGGCACCGCTTTTCTTGGAGATGGTATCCACAGTGATGGTGGTCACACAGACATGTGACTGCCACCAAACTATACACTTACAAATGGAAATTTTTATGTGTATTATATATTTAAAAACTAACAAAATATTTGTTGGAGGAAAAAGAAGCAAATGGAGAATGAAAAATTCTTAGAAATTTAGAACATAATGGCAAAAGATGGAAGACTAAATAGGAGCGGGGGGAATCATGAGATGTGGGCTGCTTTAAAAATCAGCGTGACGGGAAAGGCAGCCAAGGAACTCGCTTAGGAAAAAAAACCCGCGGATGCTATTTGGATTTATAATTATTTCCATCTTTAGTCAGTTCTATTTCCAAATAAGTCTGTGGTCTCAATCTAAAAGAAAGAAAGAAAGAAAAGAGAGAAAGAAAGAAAAAAAAATCAGGCACAAACTCAAAAGTACAGTCTTTATTCCACAACATAAAAAAAGATCCTGAGTCTGTTGAGATGGTTCAGAGGCTAAAGGCACTCGTCACAAAAACTGTCACCCTGAGTTCAAGCCCAAGAATGCTCACAAAGGTGGGAGAGAACGGACTCCACAACATTGTCCTCTAATTTCCACATGTGTGAGCACACACACGTTAATATAATAGCAAATTAACACTAACAGCAGTTAGGAATGCTGGCTGCTCTTCCAAAGGACCAGGGTTCAATTCCCAGCACTGCCAAGTCAGTTCATGATTGTTAGACAATCCAGTTCTGAAGGATCTGATGCTCTCCTCTGACTTCTGTGGGTACCAAGCACATGGTACCCAAACATACAAGTAAAACATTAAAGCATAAAGCATATTAGACTAAAAATGAGGAAAAAGAAAGAAATAAAGGAATACCTAAGAATATGGGTATGGGCTTCTCAGAGAGTCTCCAAGAGCTTTTTTTTTTTTTTTTTTTTTTTTTTAGATTTACTTTTATTATTTTAAGTGTGTGTGTGTGTGTGTGTGTGTGTGAAAGAGAGAGGGAGACAGAGATAGATAGATAGATAGATAGATAGATAGATAGATAGAGTGAGTGAGTGAGTGTTCAGGTGCCTGTGGAGTCCAGAAGAGGATGTCAGATCTCCTGAAGCTAGAGTTAAAGCTGGTTGTAAGCTGCCAGACATGGGTGTTGGGAACCAATCTCAGGTTCTCTGCTGTAGTAGTATGTGCTCTTAACTCTGGGAAAACAACATGCATCACATGTGAGTTATTACACGGAAAGAAAGAGGCATAAGACACGTGATATCTTCCTGCTTGGTTTGGAAGTGGGGATTTCTGTGTGGCAGGAGTGTCCAAATGTCCATGTTCATGGATGTAGGCAAAGGGAGGCTTCAAACCAGGAGAAGCCTGGGGAGCTGCATCTAACAGGGATCAGGACCAGGACAGGGAATGGGGGGATTGCTGCCTCAGGTCGGGGACCAGACGGGTTAGGAGGTCAGTGCAGTCACGGATTTACAGTGCTCAGATGCTGCTCAGAAAAGGGAGGGAGGAAGTCCAGCGGAGAAGCTGAACAGATGGAGGACAGAACCTCCAATAACCCTCAAGTTAATGTCCTTTTTCCTGCTGCCAATGGAAGGACGGGGGGTGGGGGGGGGTGGGGGGGTGGAGAATCAGCCCCAGACACAGAGTCTCCACAGCAGAGACACTTGGGTGTCCTGTGTGTGATTACAGCCCGTCACATGAGCAGAATCCGAAGGAAGGACATAGCAGATAGGAAAATGGAGAACAGTGTGGGAAGAGCAGCCAGAGGAGCATGGTTGAGTCTTAACTGCCACCGTTGCATGTCTGAAAACTAAATGCAGTAAGTGAGAGAGATTATTTAATTTCTGGAGCCCAGGAGCCAGCGTGATGGCTCAGATGGTAAAGATACTTGCCGCCGCCATGCCTGAGGATCTAAGTTCAATCCCCAGGACCCACAAGTGGTGGAGGGCGTGAACTGACCTCCACAAGGTATCTTCTCTTTTACTGCATCATCCACACGTATACACATATATGGATATAAAAAATAAATAAGAAATTGGAGCTATCTAGATAGACATGGTGACGTATGTCTATAATCCTCAACACGTAGGCAGCTGATGCAGGAGAATTGCAAGTTTGAGCCTGGGCTATATGGTGAATTCTAGTCCAGCCAGGGCGACAGAGTAAGGTGTAGCCTTAAAATTTAAAAACCAAAATAAATATTAAAAGAGTAAAACAAGATGTTCTGGCTAAAATACTAAAACTGGCATTCCTTCAACTAACCTGGGTATATTTATAGATTATAAATTATACCTTAGCAATTTTTTAAAAGAAAAAACCCTGTAGTGTGTGTGTCTCTCTCCGATCCCCGCTCTCCATTCTTTCTCAATTCTGCGTGAGCTGCCTCTCAGCATGGTAGCTTCATGTTATCACACTGCCTGCTGAGATTTATAGCCCAGCCTGTGAAGCCATATAACATCACTTCTGAGATTCCCACAAGCCCCACAGAGATTCAGAAGTAGAGAACACAGAGAAAGGAGAAATGCCAAAATCACATTGTGGGATAAGAGGGATGCTTAGGGCCATCTGTAGAAAAATCCAGCCTTTCAAAGCCCACCCCCTGGCCACAATTTATATTTCTCCCACATGAAAATACAAGCCTCATCCCACCACAGCATCAACTTGGAGTCTAGAATTTCAGCAACCAAATCAGGCCCAGATGAAGACAAGATTTCACATGTGCGGTTTACCAACTTTTCAAGACTCTGGAGTGCCTGTTCTTAATTAACAGTGAGCTCTGGGGCTGGCAAGATGACCCAGAGGGCATTCATTCCTTCACATTGTCCTCTGACTTGCACACACATGCCAGGCCACTTCCTCTCCACATAAATACATGAATGCAATAAAATAATTTTAAGTGAGATCTGCCCAGCCAGTGGGGTGGTCAAGAGCGCCATCTGAAATCTGGCTAACATCTTTACAGCCTGCCAACATATCTGGAATAACTTCTGCATTCCTGGGACCGGACCACGTGGGTACGGAAATCTGCACAAGTGAGAAGGACAGAATAAGCTTTTAATGTAGCCTTTGTAAGCATTCCCAAAGCCAGCATTCACCTGGGACAGAGTAGCACAGCTGCCACGCCCCTGGGTGTGGCTATGCAAACATGGGCCCACCCACCCTCTTAAAGAAAGTGCTCACTCAAGATTCTTTTTCTCTTCTGCTTCTCCCGCATCCCTGCTTCCCTGTTAATAAACTCTAGTGTGGTACTCCTGGTATTGAGATCCTAATCACGCGCAAAAAAAAAAAAAAAAAAAAAAAAAAAGACATTTGATGAAAGCCAACAGCCTTGTCCTTGGCTGCCACTGCCTGGGCTGTTTCCGTGATGTCATTCCCAAAGGCAGAGCCTCCTTTAGGCTTCTTAACTTTAGAACATTCAACTTTCAAATCCCAGAACTATATTCCATATTGACTTTAGAGGGTTTTGTTTGCTTCTTTGTTTTTTTTTTTTTTTTTTTTAAAAAAAAAAAAAACTTTATTTATTTATTTATTTATTTGCCTTGGTGTTTGCCTGGAACTGGAACTACAGACAGTTG
Organism: Sigmodon hispidus; assembly: GCA_004025045.1. Classification (NCBI taxonomy): domain Eukaryota; kingdom Metazoa; phylum Chordata; class Mammalia; order Rodentia; family Cricetidae; genus Sigmodon; species Sigmodon hispidus. The sequence continues at coordinate 29,938 of PVIH01019615.1, forward strand.
TTAGCTGCCATGTGGGTGCTGGGAATCGAACCCGGGTCCTCTGGAAGAGCAGAGGGTGCTCTTAACCGCTGAGCCATCTCTCCAGCCCGCTTCTTTGTTTTTGAGGTAGGGTTTCTTTGTGTAGTTCTGAATGTCCTAGATCTCACTATGTAGACCAGGCTAGCCTCAAACTCACAGAGATCTGCCTGTCTCTGGGAGTGCTGGCATTAAAGGTGTGAACTCTAGAGTTTTTATATCATCCACCCCCTCCAACTAAGTGAAGGACTTACATGCTGGCCCTTTCAAACAGCCAATTTGCTATTTTAAGAAGCATACAGCAATGCTTGTTTTTGCTACTACTTAAACTCTTTTTGTGAGCCTAGCCTTTACTGGCTAAGTCGTCTCTCCAGCTCAACTTAAACTATTTATGATACAGAAAATTAAAGTGTTGAGAACAAACTCTCATAAACTGGACACAATTGAGAAAAGATAAAAATATTGCCAGGTGTGATGTGCACACGCCTTTAATCTCAGCCTAGGAGGCAGAGGCAGGCAGATCTCTGTAGAATTTGAAGTAGCTTGTTTACACAGTGAGCTCCAGACCATCCAAGGCTATGTAATGAGGTCTTGCCTAAAACAAACAAAAAGTGTGCTGGACAGAGAACTCGGTGGTTAAGATCTCTGGTGGTTAAGGACCTAGGCTTGATTTCCAGCACCCACAAGGCAGATCCTAACTGCTTATAACTGTAGCTTCAGGGGATGTGGTGCCCTCTTCTGGTTTCCTGAGGCATCACACATTGTATACACACACCTGGGGACCCACATAATCATAGACAAATAAAAATATACACCAGGGGTCCAGTTTCATTCTGTTGCTGTGATACAAACACTCCAACCATGGCAACTTAGGGAGACGAGGTTTATTTGGATCCCATTTCCAGGTCACGAGTCATCATTGGAAGAAGCCAGGCAGGAAAGAGGAAGTTAAGAGAGCTGGGCGGAGCAAGAGAAGAGGGTTTTTCAGCTTTCCCAGAGACATTCCCTCCCCTTCCATTTTGGCTTTGTGGTTGCTCTGATATTCCAGATTAATTTTATTAAATATATATCACTACAGAAGGCTGCTTGCTGGCTTGCGGGCTCCATCTCTGGATCATGCCTAGGCATTCTTATGCAGCCTAGAACAACTTACCCAGGAACCTGCACTGTTCATAGTGGCCTGGACCTTCCAACATTAATGAAGACAATCAAGAAATCAGGATAATCTCTCATGCATACAAAAAGATAATTGCTCATGAAGTGGTGGTATTGCACGCTTTTAATCCCAGAATTTGAGGGACAGAGGTGGGTGGATCTCTGAGTTCCAGGACAGCCAGGGCTACCAGAGAAACTGTCTCAAACAGAGAAACAAACAAAAGATAATTACTCAGTTGCAGCTCCTTTTTCAGACCCAACTGCTTTTGGTTGGATTTGAGGTTTGCTCCACAGAAGGGAATCCATACTTGGTACTGAATGTATGGTCAAAAGCCTGAGACTGAAGAGGCTAGAGTCCTTAGGAAGATATTTTACTAATGTTGTTGTGCTGAATGTTCATGTTGTCAAACTGCCTTTCTAATATTTGTGTTTACACTCCGGCTCTCAACCTTGCCATAGAAACTTCTGTTTGTATGGACAGCAGTTATTGGTCAGAGAGCTGCTAATTAGTTACCACTTAGATGTCCCTAAGGGGAACAGATCTGTTAACCTTCCACCCTCACAAGGATTGGAAAATGTCTCAAATGAGGAAACAGAAAGAATGCGGGGAACACTTTTGAATATGACATGGCCATTAAATGGTTTCCTAAACAAAATTAAGTCAGTCAAAATTCTAGCATGGAGTGTGTGGGGGGGTACTTTCAAGGCCCTGTCCCTAACTGGGGAGCTATTTGCAGTGATGGCCACTGAGGAAGGGATATTCAATATTCTTTGGGATGTGGTCTCTAGGAAGATGCCCATGCTCCATTGGATAGCCCCCCACACCTGCATTAGATGGAATCAGTGAGGTGGAGACAGACAGACAGACAGACAGACAGACAGACAGACAGACAGACACACACACACACACACACACACACACACGAAGGTGGTAGGGGATGTGTTTTGGAGTCAGGGTGGGAGGAAACTGGGAGTGGAAATGATTTAGATACATCATATACAAGTACGAGGCTCTCAATAAATAAAATTAATTAAAAAGAGGATTTTAGTATTTAATTTTTGAAATAGTAATTTAATATTTTCAAAAAGGAAATTTTGGAACAGAGATATAGTGAGACAGAGGGAGTTGGTAGTTGTATTAGCTAACTAAACACATTCTTTATACTGACGAAAGCAGTATGTTCCTGGCTCACTTTTTTTTTTTTTTTTTTTTTTTTTGGTCTTTCAAGACAGTGCTTCCCTGTGTATCCCTGTCAGTCCTGAAACTCACTCTGTAGACCAGGCTGGCCTTGAACATAGAGAGATGGACCTGATTAGACAGAATAATCAATGAAACAGAAGAAAAATATCCAGAAATACATGCAGATGCATTCAGGGATATTTTTATGATAAAAATGAGAGGGGAAGTGAATTATTCAATAGGATGATGAGGCACCAGTGGGAAGAAAGAAAGCTGGACATTTACCTGATGCTTCTCATTAAGATAAAGGACCATAGTGGTGCACACCTTTAATCTCAGGACCTGAAAGGCAGGAGAATCTCTGAGTTTGAAGATAGCTTGGTCTACAAAGAGAGTTTCAAGATAGCCAGAATTACATAGAGAAACTCTGTCTCAAAAAACTAATAATAATAATTAGCATTATTATTAAATAAATAAAAAACTAAAAGACCATCATTTGAATGTAAAAGTAAAAGTACAGGTCTGTGGAAACACTGAAGAATTTGTTTATAACATCTCTAGTAATGACTTAAAATCCAAAAGACATTTGAGAATGTTAAAAGATTGCTTCCAGTGCCAGGCATTGTGGCTTAAATCTTTAATTCAAGAACTTGGGAGACAGAGGCAAGGAGATCTCTGAGTTTGAGGCTAGCCCAGTCTACATAGTGAGTTTCAGGACAGCCAGTAAGACCTTGTTTCAAAAATGCATCCTCCCCACAAAAAGAACCTATATCTAACCACATAGTTTGCAAACATATGCCCACATTTAGAGCAAACAGAAAGCACATTAAACTGTTTTTCCTAAATCCCATGTTTACCTGGTCTCTGGTGCTCCAACAAGCCAGGCTAAACCTCTAACCACAGTGTGCTGGTTAAAGAAAAGAGTAATAGGGAAAATCACAGAGGGTTTATTTTTTACCAAATCTTGGCTACAGAGTGAGAGTCTGCCCAAGGGAAAGAAGATTGGTCTGGAGATACTGCTCAGCGGTCTACAGTGCTCAGTGACCTACAATGCTCAGTGACCTACAGTGCTCAGCTATAGTGCTCAGTGACCTACAGCGCTCAATGACCTACAGTGCTTGCAGTTTGGAGCTAGGAGGGACAACATTTGGATCTCAGCACCACATAATAAAGCAGATGTGTAGGAAAATGCCTGTAATTCCATCTTGGAACAATTTCACACCTTCTGGCCTCTCTGAATAGTGGTGTGTGTACCTATGCATGTGTGCACTCATACTTACCAGAGATGTGCACATAAATAAGTAAATAGAATATACATTAAATGTTTAACTTTTTCTTATTTATTTGTGTACATAAAAGGACCTGCAGAGGATATATGGACCCTTTTGGCCTAGTTAAGCTGACAGGGAATGGGTCAGGGAGAGAAACTTTTCGATGTACACTTATTTTTTTATTTTGTCTTTCATAAAACACACCCCTGTGCACACACACGGTTCTGGGCATTGAACTCTATGCTTTATATGTGCTAGCAAGAGCTGTGCTGATCAGCTGTGTTCTAGCCCTGATTCCAGTTCCCAGTATCATACACAGAGGCAGAACATAAGAACTATCTGTGTCCTTATGTATGAATTTTAGTAGCTTGGGAAATGGCACAGTCAGTGAAGAAGCGACTGAGCCTAAGCGGGGCATCTGTACCACGCCCTCTATTAGTCGGGGTTCTCCGGAGAATCAGAACCAACAGAATAAATAAACACATGTAGGATTTATCAGGCTGTGGTCCAGCTAGTCCAACAGTCCATGAAACCCATAGTCTATTGTTTGGTTCACAAGGCTGGATGTCTCAGCCCGTCTTCAGTGTACGTAGGAATGGGTCTTCCCACCTCAAATGATTTAATCAAGAAAAATTTCTAATAATTGATGCAAGATCTTAATTTTCTTAAAAGAAGATATATGCAGCTGGAGAATGAAACTTGAGATTGATCTAGCTTCCACCCAGGCAGCTCTGAACACATACACACACAGAAGCACACATACAAGCTGCAAATGGTAGTCATCTGGGAAAGGCTTTGTGTTTTTACTTTTAACTTTTGTATGCTTTATTTGTATGAGAAATTCACATTGTTTCTGTAACTGGGGAACACAGAGAGAATTTTACATTACTTACTGATTGGTTGATTGATCGAGGTCAAGGCTTTGGAAGCCCTGAGTGGACATGTATTGTTGTATGTGTATTATTGGCAAAGACCCCAGACTTACGGGAATTAGCAAAGGCTTGCTCTGGTCCATGCTGGAAAGCTGCCAGACCATACAGAAAGCATCCACTGCAGCTTCCTCTGCCCAGATGTTTATGATCTGGGGCTGCTGCTCATCTGCAGACTCCTCCAGAGACCAGCTTGTAACACTCTTCCCTGTGCATGTGAAATAAACTCACCCAGCCTGTTTTGTAGTACTCCATCAGAGACCACAGCCCCTGGTCCTCCATCAGAGAGCACTGCCCCCTTAGTCCTCCATCAGAGAGCACTGCCCCATTAGTCCTCTATCAGAGAGCACT
>PVIH01019616.1:0-15526 GCA_004025045.1 Sigmodon hispidus
TTTAGAGAAATTCCTATTACTCAGTCATTTTTAGTTATGCCAAGTTGCCCAACAGCTTTAATAAAAAGAGATTTCTTAGACAGTGGGAGCTTTCATTTCATTTAGTGATCACTTTGCCTAAACCCAGACTCTCCAGCTGCTCCAACCATTCCTCTGCTCCTTTTACTGTCCAATCAGCCTGTAAATTCTACCTTCCTGATAATCTGTTTCCTCCCCTCCTCCATCACCTGCCACTCCAAATAGACGGGACCATATAAAATAATTCTGACAACTACTACAGCAGCTAAACTTTTCCCACATTAGATTCATTTGTCTAATTTTAAATCTTTTATTCCCCCCTCCTCAAAATAGCCAGATAGACCCTAAATCTTAAAAACCAGCTCCAAGCTTCTTTTGCAGCCAGCCAGAGCAGAAGCCAAGGTGGTAAACAAAGGGCCCCAGGCAGTCTGCTTGGAATTCAAGGTAAACAAAGGATCGTTCAGCTCTTCAGTTAAAACATCCACTCCCCGAAGATGCCTCTCAGGTACAACAAAGACCATTCCCCAACCCCCTGCTGGAGTCCAGGTAGGCAAAATACAGGACACTTTAATCCTTTCCCTTTCCCAGGCCTAGCAAGGATCCGCAGACATTAACATGCAGGCAGCAGACAATAGAATCCCTTAGCAGAAGAAAATAACCATTCACACAATGCAGCTAACTCAAGGTTTATTCCCAGCTTTCTTCCTTCCCATCTTTCCCGTTAGCCTGTCACTCCCAAAGCTCTATCACTGCAGACAATAGAATCCCTTAGCAAAAGAAAAGAACCATTCACACCCAGCTAACTCAAGGTTTACTTACAAACTCCTTTCTGCTTAGTCACTCCCAAAGTTCTATCACTAACTCATATTTTTTTCCGAGCTCCAGGAAACAAACTTCCATGGCTCTATGATCCAAATCCTTCATTCTGCCAGCAAGATGAGCTAAAAACCTCTTCGTCCTTGTGTCAGCAGGAAGTAACAAAGACGACCACGACGACCTATTTCTGTCCCATCCCCTCACCATAAACCCGGTTTTTATATATATATATATATATATATATATATATATATATATATATATATATATATATGATCAAAGGGTGAAATGTAAGGATTTCCAAAGCTTGCATTCACCTGGAATGTAACTGTCAATCATCCCCCTGGGTGTGGCAATGCAAACATGGGCCCGCCCACCCTTTTAATGCAAGGGCTCACACAAGCCCCAGTCTCTTCTCTTTCTCTTCTCTCTCTGCCCCCTTCTGCCCCATCTCTGCTCCCTGCTGTAATAAACTCTAGTGTGGTAAAAAAAAAAAAAAAAAGAGAGAGAGATTTGTAAATCAATTGATTCAATTCAGGATCTCAATATTAACCCAAAAGCCTGTGAACTCTTGATCTTTGACAAAGAATCCCAAACATTCAATGGAAAATAGATAGTATCATTAACAAATGATGTTGGCATAGCTGGATGGTAGTGTATAGAAAAATGCAAATACATGCAAACTTATCACCCTGAACAAATCTCAAATACAAGTGGTTCAAAAACCTCAACATAAACCAAGCCACACTGAACTTGATAGAAAAGAAAGTGGGAAATACACTCCAATGCATTGGTACAGGTAACCGCTTCCTAAATATGACACCAGTATCACAAACACTAAGAACAACCAACAATAAGTTGGATCTTCTGAAACTAAGAAGCTTTTATAAAGCAAAGGACACAGTAAATAAGACAAAACAACAGCCTTCAGAATGAGAAAATTTTTGACCAGCTCTACAAGTGACAGAGAACTGATCTCTAATATAGAGAAAACACAAGAAATTAGAACTTCTAACCTTGAATAACCCAATCAAAAAATGGAGTTCAGAACTAAAAGGGAATTCTCAGCAGAAAAATTACAAATGCCTGAAAGACACTTGAAAAAGTGCTCAACATCTTTAGCAACTTAGAAATGCAAATCAAAACAACTTTTAGATATCACCTGAAACCTGTCAGATTGGCTAAGACAAAAGACACAGATGACAGCCTATGCTGGAGAGGGTGTGGAGCAAGGGGAAGACTCTTCCATTGCTGGTGGCAGTGTAAGCTTGTTCAGCCACTCTGGAATGCAGTATGGCGATTTCTCAGAAAACTGGGAATCAATCTCCCCAAGAATCCAGATATACCACTACTGGGCATATACCCTAAAGATTCACATTAGCTCTCCAATGGCATTAGCTCGGCTATGTTCATACCAGCACAATTTGTAATAGCACAAACCCAGAAACAATCTAAATGCCCCTCAACTGATCCATGGATTAACAAACTACACAATGGAGTACTACTCTGCAGCAAGAAATAATGATATAGTATAAATCACAGACAAATGGATGGATTTGGAGAATATCTTCCTGAGTGAGGTATCACAAACCCAGAAAGATAATCAGGGATGTACTCACTTATTAGTGGACTTTAAACAAAAATCAAAGTATGTCCAAGCTGCAAATCATAACCACTGAACAGCTTGGGATCTAAAACACCTTGGACCAGCACCTTGGAGCCTACTCCCTGCAGAGGAACACCTGACCCCAGTATTAATATTGGTTTGAGGATAGCAGATCTGCCTGGAGTGGATGATTAACTAAGCCACCTTGGGACCTTGGGACCTTCTGCCCTTGCTGGGGTGGAAATAAAGTGATTGGGAGAAGAGTTACTGACTGGGAGTGGTGTGAGTGTTAAGTGAGTTTGAACAAGGGGATACATGAATAAAAATATGACATTATTCATAACATAATAAAATAAATTAAAAAAATAGAAACTCACAAAGAAAGACTTAATATTACACTGTTCAGGACATGGTAATATACCCATGCTGGCTTGTAGACTTTCTCTCTGTCTAGCACCCTTGGAATCACAAAAGCTGGTAACCTAATAACAGGTTGCCATATGTCTCTGGATACTTTAAAATTGAGTTATCTGATTGTTGAATAAACAATGATGACTAAACAAGGAAACATAGTTATAAAGATAACTTTGTTCTTTTAATGTTTATTAATGATGACTAAATTTATTCCTACAGATGTGCAAGATAAAAAGTTAAAAACATTTAAAAACCAAATGTGATATGATCTACGTTTTGGAAGTATATATGTCTATCTATCCCTGATTACTGAATTCTGTATTAACACAAAGCACTCTGTATGTTAGTTACTCAGGCTCCAAGTTTCTCATCACCACCATGGCCTGGCTCACTTCTTCCTGACTTGACTCCTGACCTCCTGTCTGGAACAAAGATAGGTGCATATCCTTGGCAAAGATCTACCTGTCTCTGCCTTCAGAGTACAGGGATTGAGGATATGTGCCAACACCCCATTGGATGAATGCCGTATTTTAAACCATACATAAAATCTTTAAGCAATTGATCATTTTCTCAGTAATCTAACTGGAAATTCATACCATAGGGCTGTGGAGGGCTTGTATTTTATATCTCATCTCTATATTGGTGGAAATAATAACAAGTAATTACATGTGTAGAATTTCTGAGCAAAGTTCATAGTTGCATTAATATTCAGCCAGTTTAGCTGGGGAAATACACTCTGCCATGTGTCTAGAAATAGCTAACAAATGTGAATGAAAAATTAGTGTTTTGTTTAGAGACAATGCTATCAATGATGTAAATTAAGTGATTAAAATAGAGATTTTTATCTATAGTTTCCTCTTTACATTCTTTCATATATAATCTTTCATATTCATAATACATGAGGAACAAGATAGTGAAGCTGAAGAATGTTCTCCGAAGGCATGCATAACCTGTGGTGTTGGAAATCTCATTGGCAGGACATCGGGAACACTCAAAACAGCAGTCTGCATTTCCTTCCCGGTGGGATTTCTTGAAACCAGGATAGCAAGATGCACTACACACAGAAGTGGAAAACTGAGAAAAATCAGATATATGTTGATAGCAGAAATTTTTTTCTCCTTTTGATCCAATTTCTTTCAACATATTTACATATCAACAAACTTATTTTCAGTATTCTTTAAATGAATTAAAATGTTACCAACATTTTTATTCTATTAAACAATATCATATATACATGTGTAAATGATTTCATAAAAAACTATAGCCCCTATCAAAAATAAAACAAAGACATAGAAAGCAAATCCATCAATAAAATATAAGCCTCACTTAAGTGTTTGGCTAAAATTAAAATTAAAAAGGCAGCCTACCTGCCTACTTCCTGATGCCCACTCTATCATGTCTTCAGATAAGAACAGTTGTTGATCATTTTCAAAATAAGGAGAAAACTGTCCTATTTTAACCTTTAGTATTTGACCTTTTGGAAGTTTCAAAACATTGAGAATGTCATACATTGCATCTAATTTTCCTTTTTCATTAATATTCACTGGGTCTCCAACAGGATTAATAAATCTTATATTCTTCAGAAAATCATTTACCTAAAAATGCATAATCTTATGATTAGATATGCACAGAAATTAAAGCATACATATTCTGTGGAGGATGTTTTTTACTTATTAGACTCTCAAAATCCAACTATTTTAGTACAAGAAACTAACCAACATGGCTAAAATGTTTACTTGTGTGTATGTGTGTGTGTGTGTCTATGTGTTTCATACACATGTATGAATGTAAATATACCCAAGAGCATTTATGAAAGATGACAAAATGGTATCAGGTGTCTTCTTCTATTGTTTTCTACCTTACCTTTCTTGAGATAGGTTCTCTCACTAAACATAAACCTTACTGGCTTTTGGTCTTGCTGGTTAGTCACTCGTCTTTTAATATGTTTATGTTTTCTCCTCTCCAATGCTGGATTATAAGAATGCACAGCCATGCCCAGTTTTTAACATAGGTATTGCTATTTAGTCCTAATTGATTCAGATTGTGATCATTTTAAAAGTCAATTTGCTACAACCTAGAATTATATTTACCTGAGTGCATTTAGCCTTTATCCCTTACCAACTTTCCATTAATTGAATATCTATTTGTTGTAGGTGCATGTTGTGTAAGGCATGGGCCACAGCATACACAGCATTATAAATGTTGTAACGCTCATCATTTATAGCCATATCAAAATTGTGCCATGGTAACCATTCCAACGAGGTATTAGATGAGCAATGATTCAGTGTTTTACAGTCTGACACAAATGTTGAACAATTAAAATAAATCCATCCCAATCTTGCCAGAGAAACATCATCTGGGTAATTGGAAAAGTTTGTTTTCTGAACAAAATGCTTAAAAGTAGAAATTCCTTGATAGTGGTGTGAAAAAGTGATAGTTCCATGGGAAGAGTCAAGGGTAAAATCTGTTGTTCTTGAGATGACATCCCATTGTGAGGTAGTGACCCACAATCTTTGTATGCCTAAAGTCTCCCATCTTCTAAAGCTCACTTCTAGAGTAGAGTTCATGTTACCATAAATGATAACAACTTTTGCTGATGATGTTATCATTTTGTAATAATAAGTTTCAGCCCTTTCCATGTATAACTGCATGTTTACTGGAATCACATTTGCAAAAGCTAAACAGACTTTGTGTATTTTCATCTCTCTTGTCATATCTGAGAGAAACTGAACACCATGGTCATCATTTGAGATGACCATCCCAACCCAGTTCCAGCTGAAATAAATCATCAAGGATACCATGGCAATAACTAGGCTTGTGTCCTTTGGAGCAATCTGATATAGATGAGGAAATATGTCACGGTCACTCAGAATACCATGAAATGGTCCATAATTTACCTAAATAAAACAAAACCCAGGAAGTAACATAAAAAACTAAACCAAAATTAAAAAGTACCATCTAGTACTCTAAAAAATAACTTGTTTCCCAAGTTCCTTTTATGACTTACTTTCTGAAAGTTGGAAAACTACTGACATTTCTCAGTATTCTACAAAACCCTCATTTCTGCAATTCTCAGTCATCCATGAAAATAGAAGCATTGATGTTTCAAAAGTGGGGTCTTATTTTTTATCATTTTGGAAAAAAAAATAATTAATTGGAAGAGACACCATTTCAGGATCCTTCTTCAAATATCCACAAGCACAAAACAAACAAATGAATAAATAGAACAATAGAACTTAGGGTTTTAACTTTACATATCACACATAACATCACCTGTGGAAATGTGAAGAGCTGCAGGAGTGCTCCCACTCGGGCAGAAGCTAACCATGTTGGTCCTGTAAGTGCTATATCACAATTACTGTATTCACAGATGTAATTAGGAAACATGTGACCAGATTTTGAGAACATATTTAAGTCATTGATATTTGATGCTGTAATATCACATCGGTCACCAAGAAAGGTAAATCCCAAAGTAATGTTAGGTAAAAGCTTAGGATCCTTGTTGATTTCTTCTATGGCAAAGAGTATTACCAGAACATATTGGTATGTTTTCACTGGCAAACTAAAAACAAGATACAGCAACCATTACTGACATTGCAACAAACACAGTAATCTTCAAATTAAACACAAAGAATGCTTTGTTCTAATGATACTTATTCCCTCAGTTCTAATATTATATAATCATCTTTCAAGGAAGATGAAAGTAGAAGAAGCTTTTAGGAACTAATAATTATTTTAAAACTCATAAAGTTGGACCAATCATTAATACATTTTTTTCTCATTGTAAAAGTCTTTTAAAAACTTTCACTCTCCTATTCACAATAAAAAGTTGTTAAGTGACCTTATTCCATTGATGAACCAGAGGCATTCTCTTAATATACAGTGAATCATCTCATGTCTTGATTCTGAAATAAACATTCTCAATAAATATTAAGAAATCGAGATTTTTCTCATTACTATTTCTGTATCTGTCTTGTTATGTAAATGTTTGAAGTAACTATTTGATTTTAGTTTAACTTTGTAGGTCATATGCATCAACAGATTTATTATTTTAAAATTTCTTTTTTTTAAGTTAAGGTGAAATTTTATTCAAAAGTACTTCTTCAAATCAAATCATTCTGTCCATATTAGTATCTCAAGTTAATGGAATAAAATAAATTGAATATGCTATAAAAAAAGCATATTCAATATTCTTATCAATTACATCAGTCTAAGAAAATTTGTTTTTATTTAATTAGAAAGAAAAAATGAAATCATGGTGAAAGCATTTTTTTCTAACTAATTGGAAAGTATCTGTAGACAGGCCAAACTAGTCAGAGCCACTAACATTACACAGTGGACAACGAAAGAGGTGGCTTATTTTTTAAGAATTTTCTTTTTTTTTTAAAGTATCTTTTTATTATGAACAAAGAAGTCACATTTTCTATCCCTATACATCCTTAATCAAGATCCCTTCACCCTCCCACCATATCAGGTCATTCTTTCTTCTCCGAAACTCCCCATCCCCTCCATGGGCAGGCGATCCCAAGGTCCCAAGGTCCCAGTATCGATTAGTTCAGCCTCCACTCCTGGCAAATCCAGTTTTCTCCCCTCAACATCAAGACAGAATCAGATGTTTCTCTAGGGGAAGTGGGATCCAAGGTCAAGGTGTTTCTGATCCCAAGCTGTTCCGTGGTTATGGTTTGCAGCCTGGGCATGCTTTGCTTTTTTGTTGTTGATGTTTTTAGTTAGAGTCCACTAATGAGTGAATGCAACACCTGCTTATCTTTCTAGGTTTGTGATAACTCGCTCAGGAGGATATTCTCCAAATCCTTCCATTCACCTGCAAATTTTAGGATATCATTTTTTCTTACTGCTGAGTAGTACTCCATTGTGTAGATGTACCACAGTTTGTTAATCCATTCTTAAGCTTAGGGACATCTAGGTTGTTTCCAGGTTCTTGCTATAACAAATAATGTTGCTATGAACATAGTTACACTAATGCCATTGGATTGTGATTGTGCATCTTTAGGGTATACACCCAGAAGTGGTGTTGCTGGATCCTTGGGGAGATTGATTCTCAGTTTTCTGAAAAATCACCATACTGCATTCCAAAGTGGCTGAACAAGCTTACACTCCCACCAACAATGGAGGAGTGTTCCCCTTGCTGTGCACCTTCTCCAGCATAGGCTGTCATCTGTGTCTTTTATCTTAGCCAATCTAACAGGTATCAGGTGGTATCTCAAAGATGTTTTGATTTGCATTTCTCTGATGGCTAAAGATGATGAGCACTTTTTCAGGTACCTTTCAGTCATTCGTAATTCTTCTGCTGAGAATTCCCTTTTTAGATCTGAACCCCATTTTTTGATTGGGTTATTCAAGGTTTGGGGCTCTAGATTCTTGAGTTCTTTATATATCTTAGAGATCAATCCTCTATCACTTGTAGGGCTGGTGAAGATCTTTTCATGCAGATTTTCAGATATTTGTATGGTTTTCTGAATTTCATTCCTATCTGTTGTAGAACCTCTTTTTCTCTTTCTTTTTCATATTATGGATTTGATAGTTTTTCTTTGTGCTTCCCTTAATTTTAATAGTTAACCAATCCTCACCTTTTTAAAAAAACTTTCTCTTCATTTCTTTGATTCCTGTCAGTGTTTACTTTATTTCTATTTTATTCATTTCTTTTCTGAGCTCAATGAAGTACATTATACAGTCTACTAGTTTGTGATCAAAACAAAATATGAAAATGATTTTTGATTCTGGTAAAGTAAAGCCTTTTGTGCCCTATATTATTTCATAAAATTAAGTATATTATGTCATTTACTATGGTCATAACAGTTTTTCTCTTTTGACAGTAAGTTTAGTTTTATTACAAATGAACCTACTTGAATTTATTTTTATAAGTTTCATAAGAGCCTTTACATGGTTACCTTTGAAGTAAAAAGGTAAAAAAATGTATATATAGTAGACAGTTGATGGTACCAACTGGTTGAATCACTAATTCTCTAACCCTATCTGTCCCTCCTAAATGAAAATTTCTGCGACTTGGTTCATATGTGTCTTCCTTTAGTAAATCTGTACATGACATAATCCCTTTTTATTTTTTCACTTTTAATATAGGAGGACATTTTGACATCAAATTAATGAATTGAATGAAAAAACTAAGAAAAATGTCTGGATAATTTGAGTGCACTTCCCTAAGAAGAAAAATGTAATGCATATTTCGAGTAGAGATATTAAAAACTAAAATCAAATATTTTAAATTATATCAATATGAATATGGTTTGTAGAAAAAGAGAAATATACTGAAATCATGTTAGAAGGCTTCAGATTCTAAGGTATAAAGCATTCAAGTTCTAATAAAATAGAATTGGAATTTTATAATTAATAGATATCTTTTCACCTACTAAAAAGAGATTTTATTCTATTTTTAATTTATTTCATATATTTCTATACAATCTCATGGCATTAAAAGGAGACAAACTAGAAATGCAAAATCAGAAAGTATTTCACTAAAACATACTTTGTGAAAGAGACCTCCACTTAAGCAAATGGTGAAATAAAAATTTAACAGCTACTCATAAACTGCTATAACAGCATAAGGAGACAGCAACCCATGGACATAGCCAGACTGACAGGGATAAGAACTCACATAGACTGCAAAAGTATACATAGACAAAAATCTTGGTTCTGAGAAAGAAAAGTGTATAAAAATTCTAACCTTAACTAGAAGCTATTTGAAATCAAGACCTGCTGGGAAATAGAAAGTAAATTTTTTTAACTTATTGTCACTTGGCGTATCAATTACATTTCAGGGCAGAGCCTATACTTAGCAATAGCTGAACAACACTTTTGTGTATTTTTTTTGTTTGTTTCTGTAATTGTGACTAAGAAGGTTTTCTTTTCTTTTATTTTTTTTTGTTTGGGACTACTAGGGAAGAGAGAGGGAGAAAGAGAGAGAGAGAAGGAACATGATGTTGTGTCACTAGGAAGGGAAGAATGGTCAGGGAAGAGTCAAAGAGGAAAAACAATTTTATCAAAACACATTGTGTGAAAAATTTAAATAAAAATAGTATATGTCATATAAACTATAAATTACATTAATTTAGGTTTGTGCAAGTAATTGATAAAAAATTTCAAAGTTCAAATAATTTGACATGTCTTTAAACCTCTGTGCATTAATTTATGTAAATTTTTTAAAAAAATCATGGGGAAAATATTTCTACATATTCACAAAACCAACTTTCTTTACTATGACAAGAAATTAAACCTCAAGAAATTAACTGGAGTATTGTATATTATCATGTTAGATTAGGAAACTTATGCACAGAAAAGAAACATTGAGCAGAAAAGACATCTGAAAGAATGATGCTATTTATATATTTATTTTTACTAGTCATTCAACTAATAGAAAATAAAGGTCCATAATATCAAAAGAAGAAAAATAGTTATGAACAAAATACAAAAAACAATAAGTAGAGAAAGAATGGTTAATATATTTCAATAGCAGAAGTTCAAATAGGTAATAGATTTGTGAGAATAATTCAAAATATTCAGCAGCTAAGAATCCAATTTGTTATATATATATTATATAATTTTATGCTAAATATATCCACATTTATTACCATTCACTGTACATTAAATTCTGTTTAGTAACATCATTTTTAATAATTTGGGTAAACTTTCATTGAGAATGAAATTTATCAAATCCAATTTACCACAATTTTCCATTGTCTCTGTTTCTTCTTATTTATGTTTTTTCTGGCTATCATGCTAAAAATATTTACTTATAATCTGGGCTATTTGTCATCTGACCAAGATACCTCAAATATGCTATTTTTGTTTCTCTGCATTTTTGCCTATTGCATATTCAGAGAAGAACACAAAATTTACTTCACAGAGATAAGTTATACCACAGCATACCTTGTGAGTGGATTTTTTTCACCCCTTATCATACACACTTTTAACAAGATTGTTTACTTTAGATATTGAAAACAAAACTCAAATAAGCTAAAAGGTAGATCCTTCACATCTGGCACAAAAATGTTTTTAACAGCCACCAGAATCAAAATGTGCACAGTGAAATATTTACAAAATTTTAAGTGCTTTTGTAAAATTATAAAAGAAGAAAATAGAGTGCATTATATGTAAAACTAATAAAACAAAAATACTTTTAATTAATATATAAGTATATTCAGTAGTGACAAAGATAATCCAATGTGTTACATTTATCTTTGCTCTCAAATATTGTCACCTACTTATAGTAACTTCTGACATAGGGTACTCAAAATAAGACAGATGGCCCTTTTTCCATTGACATCTATCTCCTGTTTTCAGCAGAAGTACAAGTATTCAGCAGGAGTCTACTGATTGTATAATTTTTTAATTATAGGTAGACTATTTACTAAATACGTGACAGTGAGAATAACACAATGAGTGATTTGCTATTGTAGACAAGAAACAATAAAATAGAAAACAAAAAGCCATGAAAAGCTCACAGTGGACAGTCCTTAAATAACTTAAATGATCCTCATCTTTAGAAGCCATGGAACATAAATGGCATGATTTCCTGGCATACAAACTATTTGAAAGAATAAGTAATATGTATGATACATCTACCCAAAGCTAGGAGACAAATATAAATGAGCTACTTTTTTTAAATTTATGTAGTTTATGCTCATGGTGAACCCTTAAAGGGACAATTTGCTGCAGCCTTCTAACACTAAACTATAGTGGTATAAGTTTGGTTTCTAAGTGAGAAACCCATACCCCATTTGTAAAGTAGCAACTCTCAAGAAGATTGAGATCTAGTTTTGTCTCTCTTAAATCCCATCTTTATAAGTGAAAGTCTAAAATAAAATAGTAAAATAAACTTCCATCCATTTTAAGGGTGAAAAAATTGACAAACTAAAATTTAAATTTTTCCTAAGTACTCTGGGTGGGAAAGCAAGAGAGCCATAGAGTGCCTGTTTTAGCCATTACATTATAGTAACAGAAACAGAAAATGAAGACATAGCTGAGGAACTCACGGGAAATCCAGCAGTACCCTGAAGTAATCTTTCTCTAGACATGCAGCTATTTTGAAAAGAATAAAACCACAATCTGTCCTCATGTCAGCATCAAGATTTTCATTGTGATTTATTCTCCAAAAGCAACTGGTTTCAGGAAAACTGCCCAATACAATAGAAAGCTTCAGTAGTAGACAGAAAATATTCAAAATGTATATTTTTTCCATGCCTGCCATTAAGTAAGCCATTCAGTGCAATGTGGTTACATGTACAATCTTGTGGACACACTCCAAACATTTACTCATGTGCACATGTGTGTCTCTTTTTATTACTATTGCTGAATGGAGAGGCAATTCAAGTTGGTCATAAATTCTGTCAATTTAATCTCACCACAAACTCCCCAAATTTCTTTCTTCTGATTATTTCCTACCATCCTTAGAGGAATACCAAACAATCTGCCCTAAGGCATTACATCTGAGGTTTACATTGAATGTGAACCACAAATTAGAAAATATGTTTTAAAGGTCATCAATTCCTGCCTCAGGGTAGTGATTTCATTTATGTCCAAGGCACAAGAGTTCTGGGAGTTATTATTCCAGGCCTATGTCATGAAGTCATTTGAAATCTCAGATGTGGATTTTATCATGGGATTAAAAGTAAGGATTGAAGTAAAAATGTCACATATCCATTTTACTCAGAGAACATACAGATACATGATGCTTTATACCTTTATTGTTCATTATAGGCAGGGATAGATGTATTTTGTGTAGATTTATTATTTGATACAATTCTACCTACACTGAATGTAATTTTGTTTATCTAAACAACCTTAAATAAAATTCAGAAATTAATGTAATTATCCTCAGTACATAAATTTCTAGTCACTGTATCAATATCAATACAGACACTAAATTTCATTCACATCTAACTTCTACAATGTTACATAGTTTTTTGACAATTTCTAAAGATAAAGGTCCTGCAATAAAACACATCTTCACTCTGAAACACTGACCAACTTGGCCATGGAAGCAGATAGGTTAATTGAAGATTTTTCACCTCTTCCTCTATTTTCCAAATTCAATGTCCCAATCTCATTTCCATATTTATAGCATATATAATGTACATACTGAACCTTCCCCTATACACTACTGGCTCCTCCCCCATCTCGAGTATATCACACAGATTTTTCATTTCAAACTTTCTTTCCCATAGTTTCCTCTTTATCACAGCCCCCAAATCCAGTAGGGACTATGAACCTATAGGTCACTATAGCCAAGCATGTAAGTATCATAATTGCAGATATAATTTTTTTTCTCTTCTTCAAATCCACTTCCCCAGTCTTATCCCCCAAGTTGTAGCAGACCATATTCTGCAGCCTTGCTTTCCTCTCTGCCCCATCTCCAGGGAATTACAAAGCAATTTGTGCAACCCTAAATGTCTAATACCATCATAAAACCGCAATCGATAACAGCCAGAACAAGATGACTTTACTAGAATCAAACAACTTTACCACAGTATGCCCTGAGAATTTCAACATACCTGAAATATAATACAAAGACACGGAAATAGCCTTTATGAATATGATAGAAATTCTAAAAGAAGAAATGAATAAATCCATTAAAGAATGCTTTGAAAACACAATCAGTGAAAGAAAACACATAAAACAGTTCAAAATTTGAACCTGGAAATAGAATTAGTAAAGAAAACACACCTGTCAAAATCTGAAGATAAAAAAATATTTAGAAACAAGACTCATCAACCAAATAAAAGAGATGGAAGAAAAAAAGCACAGGCATTGAAAACACAATAGAAGAAATAGACACAACAATCAAAGAAATTATTAAAGCTAAAATATCTAGGCACAAAATATCACAGAAATATAAGACACTATGATAAAATTAAACTTAAGAATAATAAGAATAGAGGAAGAAGAAATGCAGGCCAAAGTCATAAAAATATTTTAAACAAAATTATAAAAAGATATGTTACTAACCTAAAGAAGAAAATGCAAGTCTAAGAACATACAGTATTCCAAATAGTCTAGATCTGAAAAATATTTTTTCAGCAGATAGTAACTGAAATATTAATTATAGAGAACAGAAAAAGGATACTAAAAGTTCAAAGAGAAAAAGACCAAATAACATATAATGGCAGATATTTTAGAATCATGAATGACTTTTCAGTGGAAACCCTAAAAGCCACAAGGGCCAGAAAATGTTCTACAGATGCTAAGAGACCACTGAAGAGATTTCAAACTATTATACTCAGCAAAACTTTTGATAACAATAGAGAAAATTATATAAAAGCAAATATAAACAATATCTATCTCAAATCTCAGTAATAAAGAAGACACTAGAAGGAAAACTTCAAAATTATGAGAGTAAGAATTAACTCCCAACAAAACACAAGGAATTTATAACTGTGGCCAAGAAACAATAAAAGAAACACACACATGCACACACATACACACACCACCACCACAGCCACCTCCCATCAATAAAAATAACAAAACAAGAGAATTCAAAAACATTGTTTATGGATGTCTCTCAATATCAATGGTCTTAATTCTGCAATAAAAAATAAGACCAACAGAATAGATACAAAGAAAGGATCCATTCTTCCTCTGCATCCAAGACACATCTTAACATCAAGGTGAAATCATTCCTGAGTAAAGGGATGAAAAAGATATTCTATGAAAATGTCCCTCAACTGAAGAGTGCATTAACAAACTGTGATACATCTACACAATGGAGTACTACTCAGCAGAAAGAAAAAATGATATCCTAAAATTTTCAGGCAAATGGATGATTCAGAGAATATCCTCCTGAGTGAGGTATCTCAAACCCAGAAAGATAAGCAGGACTGATCGGGTTCCGGTTCCCGGACCAGGGGCTGTCTGTGGAGCTTGTCCTCACACACTCTGTAACAGACAGAGATAAACTCAGTCTGCCAGGGTCCCCCCAGCTGCTGCTGAGGGATTTTGCACTACTTTCCAATGGATCAAACAGATAAGGACTGAGGACTCTGAAAGACAGTCTCAGACTCCACCCAAAGGTGAGGTGGGTTCAGCAGGCCCCAGTGCTTGAATCTTATGTTCTGATCAGGATCAGGTTCCGGTTCCGGGACCAGGGGCTGTCAGTGGAGCTTGTCCCCACACACTATGTAGCAGACATAGATAAACTCGGTCTGCCAGGGTCCCCCCAGGTGCTGCTAAGGGAATTTGCATGGCCACCTTCCTACAACTGATCAAGGAGAGAAAAATGGAAGACTTGAAATCCAGTCCCCTGCCCAGAGATGAGGTAGAGATTGAGCTGACCTTTTATTCAGAGGAGACAGGAGACACACAAACCCATGTGCCACAACTGACCAGAGGACACCTAATTGCGAACCACTGAAGCCATGGGCAGACGCCAGTGCAAAAATATATAATAATGTAAAGAACAACAAGATAACTCCAGAAAAAAAAGTAGCAATCCTACAACTACAAGCCCTGAACTGAGCAATGAAGAGAAAACAGAAGGAAGCAACATCAAAAATTCTTTTATGATAATCACTGAAGCTCTCAAAGAAGATATGAAAAAATGCCTTAAAGAAATAGAAGAAAAAACAAACAAAAAATTGGAAGAGATGAACAAATCTATGAAAGAAACATTCCAGGAACTAAAAGATGAAATAGAAGCAATAA
>PVIH01019616.1:15626-34940 GCA_004025045.1 Sigmodon hispidus
CCATGAAAAGACCTAATTTGAGAATAATAGGAATAGAAGAAGGAGAAGAATACCAGCTCAAAGGCACAGATAATGTTTTCAATAAAATCATAGAAGAAAACTTCCCCAACCTGAACAAGGAAATGCCTATAAAGATACAAGAAGCTTACAGAACACCAAATAGATATGACCCCCCAAAAAAGTCAGTGTGCCACATTATTATCAAGCCACAAAACATACAGAACAAAGAAAAAATTTTAAGAGCTGCTAAAGAAAAGGGCCGACTTACATATAAAGGCAGACACATGAGAATAACATCTGACTGTTCAATGGAAATGATGAAAGCTAGAAGGGCTTGGTCATAAGTTATACAGATGCTAAAAGAGCATGGCTGCCAAACTAGAATACTATACCCAGCAAAATTATTAATCACCATAGATGGAGTAAACAAGATATTTCAGTACAAAGTCAGACTGAAAGAATATCTATCTACCAATCCAGCGCTACAGAGAGTATTAAAGGGTAAACTCCAACCTAAGGACCCCAGATGCACCCATGAAACCACAAACAATCATTAATTCCACAAAAGAATACTCCAGAGAAAGGAAATACAAACAAGTTACCACCAAAAACTAGCAGGAAATATCGATCAGTGATCACTAATATCCCTTAATATCAATGGACTCAACTCTCCTATAAAATGTCACACACTAACAAGATGGATACAACAACAGAAACCATCCTTCTGTTGCCTACAAGAAACACACCTAAACCACAAAGACAGACACAGGCTTAGAGTAAAGGATTGGGAAAAGATTTTCCAGTCAAATGGTCCTAAGAAACAAGCTGGGGTTGCCATCCTAATAACTAACAAAGTAGACTTTAAGCTAAAAGCAATTAAAAGGGACCAAGATGGTCATTACTTATTCATAACAGGAATAAGGTTTTTGGGTTAATGTCTGGATCCTCAATTCTATTCCATTGATTCACAAGTCTGTTTTTATGCCAGTACCAGGCTGTTTTTATTACTGTAACTCTATAGTATAACTTGAAGTCAGGGATGGTGATTCCTCCTGAGGTTCTTTTGTTGAGTAAAATTGTTTTGGCAATCCTGGCTTTCCTGTTATTCCAAATGAAATTGAGTATTGTTCTTTCAAGGTCCAAAAAATATTGTGTTGGGATTTTTTTTTTTTACTTCATACTGTTGGCCCATGTCTTAAGCACATTACTAGCTAGCTCTTTCATATTTTTTTGGGGGGGGGAGACAAAGACATTCTTTATTTTTTTTTTATGTTGAGCTTTCCCTCTAAATTTTTTTTCCATCCCTGTATATCCTTATTCAAGGTCCCTTCCCCCTCCCAACACATCTGGTCATTTTTCTTCTCTGCAACTCCCCATGCCCTCCCTGGGCAGGGAGCAGACACTCCTATGGTCCCACTGACACAATAATGCTTGGATCAGTCTCCACTCCTGGCCAAATCCAGTTTTGCCCCCCTCCCTCAAGAGTGAGTCAGGTGTTCCTATAGTTGGAGTGGGGTTCCAAGTGTCAGTCCAGGGTGTTTCTGATCCCAAGCTGTTCAGTGGTTGAGGTTGGCCGCATGGGCATGATTAGCTTTTTTTTCTTTTTTGTTTGTTTAGGGACCACTAATAAGTGAGTACATCCCCTGCTTATCTTTCTGAGTTTGTGATACCTCACTCAGGAGGATATACTCCAAATCCATCCATTTGCCTGTGAATTTTAGAATATCATTTTTTTCTTACTGCTGAGTAGTATTCCATTGTGTAAATGTACCACAGTTTGTTAATCCATTCTTCAGTTGCGGGACATCTAGGTTGTTTCCAGGTTCTTGCTATTACAAATAATGCTGCTATGAACATAGTAGAGCTAATACCTTTGGAGTGTAAATGTGCCTCTTTAGGGTATACACCCAGAAGTGGTATTGCTGGGTCCTTGGGGAGATTGATTCTCAATTTTCTGAGAAATCGCCATATTGCATTCCAAAGTGGCTGAACAAGCTTACACTCCCACCAACAATGGAAGAGTGTTCCCCTTGCTCCGCATCCTCTCCAACATAGGCTGTTATCTGTGCCTTTTATCTTAGCCAATCTAACAGGTGTTAGGTGACATCTCAAAGTTGTTTTGATTTGCATTTCTCTGATGGCTAAAGATGATGAGCACTTTTTCAGGTGCCTTTCAGTCATTCATAGTTCGTCTGCTGAGAATTCCCTTTTTAGATCTGTAAACCATTTTTTGATTGGATTATTCAAGGTTTGGGCTCTAGATTCTTGAGTTCTTTATATATCTTAGAGATCAGTCCTCTATCACTTGTAGGGCAACCCCCACTTGTATCTTAGGACCATTTGACTGAAAAATCTTTTCCCAACCCTTTATTCTAAGCCTGTGTCTGTCCTTGTGGTTGAAGTGTGTTTCTTGTGGGCAACAGAAGGATGGTTTCTGTTGTTGTATCCATCTTGTTAGTGTGTGATGTTTTATAGGAGAGTTGAGTTCATTGATATTAAGGAAAATTAGTGACCATTGACTGATATTTCCTGCCATTTTTGGTGGTAACTTGTTTGTATTTCCTTTCTCTGGAGTATTCTTCTGTGGAATTATAGATTGTTTGTGATTTCATGGGTGTATCTGGGGTCCTTAGGTTGGAGTTTTCCCTCTAATACTCTCTGTAGTGCTGGATTGGTAGATAGATATTCTTTCAGTCTGACTTTGTCATGAAATATCTTGTTTACTCCATCTATGGTGATTGATAATTTTGCTGGGTATAGTTTTCTAGTTTGGCAGCCATGCTCTTTTAGCATCTGTATAACTTATGACCAAGCCCTTCTACCTTTCATCGTTTCCATTGAATAGTCAGGTGTTATTCTGATGTGTCTGCCTTTATATGTAAGTTTTCCCTTTTCTTTAGCAGCTCTTAAATTTTTTTCTTTGTTCTGTATGATTTGTGGCTTTATTATAATGTGGCACGCTGACTTTTTGGGGAGTCATATCTATTTGTTGTTCTGTAACCTTCTTGTATCTTTATAGGCATTTCCTTCTTCAGGTTAGGGAAGTTTTCTTCAATGGTTTTATTGAAAACATTATCTGTGCCTTTGAGCTGGTATTCTTCTCCTTCTTCCATTCCTATTATTCTCAAATTAGGTCTTTTCATGGTGTCCCAGATTTCCTGAACATTTTGAGTTATGGCTTTTTTTAGTTTTAGTATTTTCTTTGACTGATATATCTATTTGAGCTACTGAGTCTTCCACTTCAGAGATTCTATCTTCCATCTCTTGAACTCTGTTATGCTTGTATCTGTGGTTCCAGTTTTTTTCTTCAGGTTTTCTATTTCCATCTTTGCCTCATTTTGTGCCTTTTTTATTGCTTCTATTTCATCTTTTAGTTCCTGGAATGTTTCTTTCATAGATTTGTTCATCTCTTCCAATTTTTTGTTTGTTTTTTCTTCTATTTCTTTAAGGCATTTTTTCATATCTTCTTTGAGAGCTTCGATGGTTATCATAAAAGAATTTTTGATTTGCTTCCTTCTGTTTCCTCTTCATTGCTCAGTTCAGATCTTGTAGTTGTAGGATCACCACTCTCTTCTGGAGTTACTTTGTTGTTCTTTATATTATTATGTAAATTTTTGCACTGGCATCTGCCCATGGCTTCAGTGGTTCATGATTAGGTGGCTTCTGGTCAGTTGTAGCAAGCAGGCTTGGGTGTCTCCTGTCACCTCTGAGGAAAAGGTCTGCTTAATCTCTACCTCTGCTCTGGGCAGGGGACTGAATTTCAAGTCTTCAATCTTTCTCTGTTTGAACAGTTGGAGGTGGGGTGGCCTTGCAAATTCCCTCAGCAGCAGCTAAGGGGACCATGGCAGTCAGAGTTTATCTCTGCCTGCTACAGAGTGTGTGGGGACATGCTCTGCAGACAGCACTGGGTCCTGGAACCGAAAACCCGACCAAGAGCACAACTCTCCCTTGCAGGGATTCAGGTGCTCAGGCCTGCTGAACCCTCCTCAACTCTGGGCGGGGTCTGAGTCTGTCTTTCAGGGTCCTCAGTCCTTCTCTGTTTGCTCAGTTGGAGGTGGATAGCTGTGCAAATTCCCTCAGCAGCAGCTGGGGGGACCGTGGCAGTCAGAGTTTATCTCTGTCTGCTACAGAGTGCATGGGGACATGCTCTCCATAGTAAAGTTTTTATTCATAAAGCCCAGGTACTACTACCTGACTTTCAAGGCAGTGAAGTTTGCTCATGAACATTTCAGGCTAGAATCTAGCTTGTTCTACTTATGGAATTTGGAGGAATCCTGGAAAAGCAATATTATTTAATATGCAGAAGGATCTAGCATGGAGAGTCCTCTCTGGGGTTCAGTTTTAACAAAAAGCTGTAAGTGTTGACTGTCAAAGTGGCATCATATTCTGTTGAAGGAAGTTCACCTGAAACTCTTTGTATGTGTGTGTGGTACCTTAAAGTCAGTGCTTTCTCCCTTTTCTCTGCATCCTCAGGGTAGAATATTCACCTGTATTTCTTACATGTTTCTTCCTCGGGGGGTCAGAAGGAGACTGGCTAAATATACCCTCCTTCTACCTGTCTGTCCTCTGATTCTCCACCCACTTCTATGATGCTCTAAATAGGCCAAAACAGCTCTTTTATTTACAGCATACAGAGAACATTCCACCACATCAAAGTTGTCCTCTTTCTGCCTGTCTGTTCAATAGAGTATCTGAAGTCTTAGGTATAAGATAATTAAAGGAGATACAGGGCATATAAATGGAAAATAAAGAAGTCAACATGTCTTTTTGTGGATGATATGTTAACATATGTATGTGATTCAAAAAATTTCACTAGGAAAATTAGGTGAGTGATATACACTCTGAGTTATATAGCTGCATACACAATTTACTCAACAAAAATGAGCAGGTCTTCTATGTACAAAAGACACATGATCTGAGAAAGAAATTAGAAAAAATGGAAATTTTCACAATACCCTCAAGTAATATAAAATATCTTACAGTAACTCTAATTAAGGAAGTGAAAGATTTGTATGATAAAAGTCAAGTCTTAGAGTTACCCTCCTCCCAGTCAACAAGTAAGGCCAATCTCCAGATCTGGGCAACAGGGCACAAACTTTACCTCCAACACCATCACAGTTTAGAGTAGCAGGCAAACAAGCAGAAACCCTGTGGGCAAGCCTGACTGTTACTGCCCTTCACTGCTCTTTATCAGACCCTCTAGCCTACAAGTCTCATTCTATTGCCCAACCACTTGGAAACCCCAACTGTTCCCTGAGTGAGACACAGATATGACCAGCTCTGATTTTACCAAGACCTCTAATTGTACTTATTGAACCAAGAACATCCTCCTAAATCACAGACAACACTTGAACAAATTGGAAAAAGAGATAAGTAGAAACTAGTGCAAAAATACATTTAACAACATAAAGAACCATATATCACCACCAGAACCTAGCTGTTGTATAAGAGCAAGACCTGATCACTCTAGCACAGAAAGATTCTGAGGAAAAATACCTCAAAAATAACTGTGAGGAAGATTGAAGCTCTTAAAGAAAAAATTTAAAGAGAAATTGAACAACTCCCTTAAAGAAATAAAGGAGAAAAAGACAAAACTATGAAGAATTTTTAAAAAATCCCTTAAAGAGAGACAATAAAACCAAGAAAAAAAATTAAACAGATGAAAATAAATAGTACAAAATTTAAAAATTAAATAAAATCCATAGAAGACACAAACCAAAGTAATGCTGGAAGTGGAAAACCTAAATAAATTACCAGGAACTACAGATGCAAGCATAACCAACAAAATGGAAGAGACTGAAGAGAGAATCTTTGGCAAAAAAGATACAATAGATAAAATAGATTTGTTAGCCAAAAAAAAAAAAATCCCACTAAAGTTAAAAAAAGTCATAACTCAAAATGTCTAGTAAATTTGGAAGACCATCAAAAGGCTACACCTCAAAAAATTGTAAATAGAGGAAACAGAAAAATACCAGATAAAATACAGAATATATATTTAAAAACTTATAGAAAAAAACTTTCCCAACATACTAAAAGATACGCCTATGAAAATACTAGAAGGTTACAGAATACCAAATAGACTAGACCCCCTAAAAAGCCCATGCACCACATAACAACCAAAACACTAAACATACAGAAGAAAAAAATAATATTAAGAGATTCAAAGAAAGAAGGCTAAGTAACTTATATAGGCAGAGCAATCAGAATAATACCTGACTTCTCGTTGGAGACTATGAAAGCCAGAATGTTTGCAGACACAAAGAGACTACAGATGCCAGCCCAGACTGCTATACCCAGGAGAACTGGCAATCGCCATAGATGGAGTAAACAAGTGATTCCATGACAAAACCAGATTAGAACAATATTTATCCACAAATTCGACTCTACAGAAAGCACTAGAAGAAAACCCAAAAGCTAAGGAAGTTAGATGCAGACATGAAAACACAAATAATGAAAAATCCACAATGGGAAATCCCAAAGAACAAAAATATAAACATACACTACCACCATAAAATAATAGAAATTAACAATTACTGTTCATTAATATCCTTTAATATCATTGGACTTAACTACCTTATAAATAGATACAGGCTAACAGAATAAATAAAAACAGACTCCATTCTTCTTCTGCATATAAGAAACTTACCTCAAATACAAAGACAATTCCTCAGAATGAAAGGAAAAAACTTTTCCAATCAAATGGACTTAAGAAGAAAGCTGGTGTAGCTATCTTAATATTTAACAAAATATACTCCAAACTAAGATTATTCAAAAAATTTCTGGAAGATCATTACATATTCACTAAAAAACATTCAGCAACATAAAATCTTAATCATGAACATGTATTAATGGCCCAAATTCAAGCATATTCACATATGTAAAATAAATATTACTAAAGCATAACTAACACAGCAAAATCCACACAAAAAAAATGGGAGACCTCAACACCCCAACCTCAACAATGGACAGGTCTGCCAGACAGAAACTCAACAGAAAAATAAGGGTTCTAACAGATGTTATAACTCAAATGGACTTAACAGATCAATACAAAACTTTTCAAACAAGCACAAAATACCCTTCTTCTCAGCACTTCATGGAACTTTCTTTAAAATTGACCACATACTCAAACAGAAATCATATATGAATATACTAAATATAGTAATAACCCCTGATATCCTATCATACCACCAAAGTTAGAATTCAACAACAAAAACTATAGAAAACCTACAAACTCACAAGAATAAAACAACTCTTAACCACCTTTGGGTTAAGAAATAATAAAAACATAAACGCTTCCTAGAATTTAATGAAAATGAATTCACAACATACCTAAATTTATGTGTCAAAAATAGTACTAAGTTAGAAGTTCATAGAACTAAGTGCTGTATACACAAAGAATTTTTTAAAAATCTCTCACAAGTGAGTAAACAGTACACCTGAAAATCTTGGGGAAAAAAAGAATTTAATTCACCTAAGAAGTAAAAGGCAGAAAATAATCAAACTTAGGGCCAGGGCCACCATCAATATTTTTTTTTAATGTGACTTCTTTTAATTGTCATTTTATGCTCTCTACAGCTGTCCCCACCCTCTCCTTCCCTTCTATGACCACTTCTGTAGGCTATAGGAGACTAGGGAACAAAGCCTGTCAGGGAAACACACAGCAGCACCAGTCAGGTGATGGGAGAACAAGCCACAATTACAAATTTATCATAACAATTAAGGCTGAAGCCGGGAAGACCTGTGGAGTGGGGAGGCTTGCTGCTCTTTGTCAGGGTCTATTTGGTGGTGACCTTGCTCTGAAGGCGATGGTATTCCTTCAGCCTGAGTGAGTTGATATTGATGAAGCCAGTAACATCAATGAGCTCATAATCACCCTGCACATTCATGCTCACCAGCTCTTCATTGTACAGCGAGAGTGGAGACTCCCGGCTAAGGATGTACACCTGGCCCTTGAAGACAGATACCTGCACCTTCCCTTCCACCTGGTCCTGGGACTTGTCGATGCAGTGGCAGACAAATTCCCACTCAGGGCTGTGCCAGAAACCCGTGTACACAAGCTCTGCAAATTTGAGGTCCAGGCCCTGCTTGATTTTGCGCACTTCCCGATCCATGGTAAAGGCCTCTATGTCTAAATGAGCGTGGTAAAGGATGGTCCCTGCAGGGGTCTCATAGATACCTGAGTTGCGCTGAACCTAAGGCTGCCTTTGTGTTTTCCCAGAATTCCCCTGAAGGTTGGAAGCCATTGACCAAAATCCTCCACAGAACCTGCTCATATTATCATGGGTGGATTTGAACCTGGATCTGTCCATCTCTGTAGCCCAGGCTCTTATACTTCCTCCCCATGCCTCTCTGGGCAGATGCCTGTCCTGCCTGTAACTTGCAGTGAGCCCTTGCCCCTCCATCAATAAAATTGAAATCAAAAAAACATTACAAAGAATCAATGAGACATAAAGTTGGTTATTGAGAAAAATAAACAAGGTTGACAAATACTATCCAAACTAACCAAAAGGCAGAGAAAGGATACCCAAGTTAACAAAATCAGAAATAAAAAGTGAGACATAGCAATGGGCACAGAGAAAAAATGCAGATAATCATTAGGTCATACATCTAAAACCTATACTCCACAAAATTGTAATACCTAAAAATGTGGACAGCTTTCTATTTGACACCATTTGCCAAAATTACATAAATACCAGAAAAACAACTTGAATAGATCTACTAACCATATGAAAATAGAAGCACTTATTAAAAGTTTCCCAAACAAAAGGAGA
Source organism: Sigmodon hispidus (assembly GCA_004025045.1). NCBI lineage: Eukaryota > Metazoa > Chordata > Mammalia > Rodentia > Cricetidae > Sigmodon > Sigmodon hispidus. The sequence goes on from PVIH01019616.1 coordinate 24,398, forward strand.
ATCCTAGGCCCATATGGTTTTAGAGCAAAATTCTACCTGCATTTCAAAAAAGTTAAGACCAATAATCTTTGAATTGTTTCTCACAACAGAAACAAAAAAACAAACTTTCCAATCTCTTTTTATGAAGCTACAATCACCCTGATACCCAAACCACACAAAGATACAACAAAGAATGAGAATTACAGGCAAATCTCTTTCATTAACATTGATGCAAAAATACTAAATAAAATACTGGCAAATTTAAAACATATAAAAAATTCATCATGATCATATAGGCTTCATCCCAGAGGTTCAACATGCAAAATTTGGCAATGTCATCCCCAATAAGTCATTGAAGAAAAAAACTTGTAGAACATATCAGAAAATAGAAATAACTTAAATGTTATTAGATAGGTAGGATCAACATAGTAAAAACAGCAATGTTAACAAAAGCAATCAAAATCCCACACAATTCTTCACAGAACTTAAAATAACAATACTCAAATTCATATGGATAAATAAAAAGCCAAGAATCACCAAAACAATTCTGTTCAATTAAAAAAAAATAACTTCTGAAAACATCAGCATCTCTGACTTCAATATCTAGTATAGGGCTACCTACAGTAACAAAAGCAGCTTGCTATTTCAGATATAAAAACAGATATGTGGATCAATATAATTAAATTGAAGATTCTGTCAATATTCAACACAACTATGAAAACCTAATTTTGACAATAGAAAAAAAGAAAGCATCTTCAAAAAATGTTGCTAGCATCATTGGATAGTGAAATGCAGAAGAATGCATATAGATCCACATCTATCACTCTGCACAAAACTTGTCCATGTAGATCAAAGATTCAACATAAAGCCAGTCACACTAAACCTGATAGAAAAGATAATTGCAATTAGTTTTTAATGCACTGGGACAGGAGACTATTTCCTAAGTATAACACCAGTAGCACAGACACTGAGAGCAAGAATTAATAATTGGGATCTCCTGAAACTAATAAGATTCTGTAAAGCATGGATCATGATTACTAACACAAAATGAGAGCCTACAGAATGGGAAAAGATCTTCACCAACTCTGCAACTTACAGAAAGCTGATATTTAAAATATATAAAGAACTCAAGAAATTAAAGATCAAACAAACCAAATAATTCAATCAAAAAATAAGACAGAGCTACATAAAGAATTCTTACCATAAGAATCTCAAATGGCCGAAAGACACCTAAAGAATTCCTCAACATTCTTAGCCATCAGGAAAATGCAAATCAAAGCAATTCTGAGATACCACCTGTCAAAAAAGCTAAGATCAAAAACTCTGATTGCAGCATATGCTTGAAGGAGATGTGGAGTAAGCAGAGCACACCTCTATTGCTGATGGGAATTTAAACTTGTGCAGCCATTTTGGAAAACAGTGTGGTGGTTTTTCAGAAAACTGGGGATCAATCTACCAAATGATCCAGCAATATCACTCTTGGGCATATACACAAAGGATGAATATTCTTACCACAAGAACATTTGCTCAGCTATGTTCACAACAGCTTCATTTGTAACAGCCAGAAACTGGGAACAAGCTAGACTACTCTCTATTAGAGAACAGATTTTTTTTTTTTAATGTGATACGTTTATACAATTGATTACTAGTCAGAAGCAAACAATAACTACAAAATGACACCCTGAAATTTTCTGACATACAAGTAGAAGTAGAAAATTCTTTCTGAATGAGGTAACACGGACACAAGAAGACAAATATAGTATTTACTCATTCATAAGTGGATTTTAGAAGTAAAGCAAAGGATAATCAGAATATAATCCACAACCCCTGAGATGGCTAACAAGGAAAAACTTAAGAGCCACATCCATGGATCCCCCATGGAAGGGGAAATAAAGAAGATCTCCTGAGTAAATTGAGACCATAGAGGGGAGGGAACAAAGGGAGGTAGGAAAAGAACATGAGGGAATGGGATGGTTGAGTTGGTGGAGGTACAGAGTGAGTACAACAAAATAGAGGGAGCCATTATGGGGTTAGAGAGAAACCTCTTGTTAGGGAAACACCCAAGAAACCACAAGATGACCTAGTTAAAACTCCAAGAAATAGTGGAGAGGGTGCATAAACTGGCCTTCCCTTATAATCAAACTGATGACCACTGTTTGCCATTATAGAACCTTTATTCAGCAACTGTTGGAAGCAAACACAGAGATCCACAGCTAAGCACTGAACTGTACTTCCAGTCCAGGGAGCCAGGCTAATGGGAGCTCATTGACTCTGAATTGATATCTGGGTAACATGCTTGGGACTAAACTAGGTCCTCTGAATGTGAATGACAGTCTAATAGCCTGGGCAGTTTGTGGGGCCTCTGGCACTGAAACTAAAATTTATTCCTGATGCACAATCTGGCTTTGTGGAGCCTATCCTCTGTGGAGGAACACCTTGCTCAGCTTCAATACCAGGGTGTTGGCTGATCCTGTATCAACTCAATATGCCAGACTATATTGACTGTTTCAGGAAGTACTTACCCTCTCTGAGGAGTGGATGAAGTAGATAGGGAGAAGCTAATGGGTGACTGAGAAGAGGGTAGGAAGAGGGAACAGTGGTCAGTGTTTTTAAAAACTATAAAATAAGGCAGTCTGAATCGCGGTACGACGGAGGAGTGGGTGCCGGGATCTCACTGTGCGTCTGCCCGGCCTCATCTCTTCCTCGCTTCAGCACGGTCCGAGATGGCGGGCGGTAAGGCTGGAAAGGACTCCGGAAAGGCCAAGACAAAGGCGGTTTCCAGCTCGCAGCGAGCCGGCTTGTAGTTCCCTGTGGTCCGTATTCATCAACACCTGAAATCTACAACAATCAGCCACGGACGTGTGGGCGCGACCGCTGCTGGGTACAGCGCTGCTATCCTAGAGTACCTCAGCGCAGAAGTACTAGAGTTGGCAAGAAATGCATCTGAAGACTTAAAGGAAAAGCGTATTACCCCTCGTCACTTGCAACTTGCTATTCGTGGAAATGAAGAATTGGACTCTCTGATCAAGGCTACAATTGCTGGTGGATCCCACACATCCACAAATCTCTGATTGGAAAGAAAGGACAACAGAAGACTGTCTAAGGATGCCTGATTCCTTATTATCTCAGGAGCTGTCCAGTGTCGGTGATTCCAGTGGACTGTATCTCTGTGAAAAACACAATTTTGCCTTTTTGTAATACTATTTGAGTAAGTTGGAGACTTCATTAGCTTTCCAACCAACCAAATTTCTGCATTCGAGTCTTAACCATATTTAAGTGTTACTGTGGCTTCAAAGAAGCTATTGATTCTGAAGTAGTGGGTTTTGATTGAGTTGACAGTTTTTAAAAAACTGGATTTTAATTGTGATGCAGAAGTTATAGTAACAAGCATTTGGTTTTGTACAGACATTATTTCCACTCAGGTGAATAAGCTCAATAAAGGTCATATCCCAAACTAGAAAAAAAAAACTATAAAATAAAAAATAAAAATATTCAAATCTTTGAAGAAGAAAATGTAAAAGATTTTAGGAGATGGAAATACTTTCAATGCTCATAGACTTTTAACTATGTTTGACATAATTAAACATGGCCATTCTACACAATGCAATTCACAAATTCAATGCAATAACCTTTAAAATATCTTTTTTCTTTTTTTAGGGGTTTTCTTTTTTATTATGAAGAAAGTCATATTTTTTATCCATATATGCTCTTGTTCAAATTCCTTTACCCCTCCGCCCCTCCCAGTCACTCTTTCTTCTCCCGATCTCTTTATCTCCTCCCCAGCAAGGGAAGGAGGTCCCAAGGTCCCAAGGTGGCTTAATTCAGCATCCACTCCAGGGAGATCCACTTTCCTCACCCAAACATCAAGTCTGGGTCAGGTGTTCCTCTGGAGGGAATGGGCTCCAAAGTGCTGGTCCAAGGTCTCTCAGATGCCAAGGTATTCAGTGGTTGTTGTTTGCAGCTTGGGCATGATTTGCTTTTTGCTTTTTGTTTAAAGTCCTCTAATGAGTACATCCCCTGCTTATCTTTCTGGGTTTGTGATACCTCGCTCAGGAGGATTTTCTCCAAATCCATTCATTTGCCTGCAAATTTTAGGCTATCATATTTTCTTACTGCTAAGTAGTACTCCATTGTGTAGATGTACCACAGATTGTTAATCTATTCTTCAGTTGAGGAGCATCTAGGTTGTTTCCAGGTTCTGGTTATTACGAAAAATGCTGCTATGAACATAGTTGAGCTAATGCCTTTGGAGCGTGAATTTGCATTTTTAGGGTATATGCCCAGTAGTGGTATTGCTGGATCCTTGGGGAGACTGATTCACAGTTTTCTGTAAAACAGTCATACTGCATTCCAGAGTGGTTGAATAAGCTTACATTCCCATCAACAATGGGAGAGTTTTCCCCTTGCTCCAAAACCTCTCCAGCATAGGCTGTCATCTGTGTCTTTTTTCTTAGCCAATCTGACAGAATTTCAATACAGTTCTTCTCAGATCATGATAGAAAAATTTTCAGCTTTAATATAAATATAAAAATCCCAGGATATTTAACACAATGCTGAATAATAAAATAATCTTCTGGAAGTACACTATTTCCCGTTGTAAGTTGTAATAAAAAGATACAGTAATTTAAAACAACATGGTGTTGGCACATAACATATATGTTGATAAATGGAATTGAACTGAAAACCCAGACATAAATTCACATACCTATGGACAACCTGATTTGGGTAAGTCAAGTGTGCAAACTGGATGATAGAATTTCCAACAAATGATGCTAGTCTGATTGGATATTGTAAGTAAACAGTGAAAATAGATCCATGCCTATCACATTGTACAGAACTGAATTCCAAATAAATCAAAGATCTCAAATAAAACTAGATACACTGAACTTGATAGAAAGGAAAGTAGAGAATAGCAAAAGTTTCTGAAATTCACAGTTAGCACATGATCTAAGGCCAACAGATCATTAATGAAACATTATGAAACTGAGAAGGTCTATACAGCAAAGGAAGGTTTCACTTATACAAAACAGCAGTCTACATAACAGAAAAAGGTTTTCCAAAAGTACATATTAGATCAAGAGATTATACCTAAAATATTCAGAGAACTCCAAAAAATAGATATCAAGACAACTAATAACTCAATTTAAGTACGAGGTACAGATCTAAAGAAAATTCTCAAAAAGGAGAATAAAATAGCCAAGAAATATTTAACATCCTTGGTAATTGGGAAAAAGCAAATAAATCCAAATTAATTTGAGGTTTTTATAATACACATCTGAAAAAAATGTAATAAGAGACAGATAAGAAAGAATGCAAGCCTGAGAGAAAAGGAAAGACAACAAGAAAATAATTTTCTCAAACTCACCATTATTACAGCTTGTACAAACTCACAGAGAATGAAGTAACATACAAAGGATATGCACAGATCTAAGTCCTGTGCACATATACCATGACTTTCAGTTTAGTGCTTTTATTGAATTTTTGTATGCATGAATAAGTTGGTGTCTGATTCTTGTACTTTTTCTAAAGATCTTTCTCTTCTAATTTTTGTTTTGTTAAATATCAATATGTCAATTTTGTTTTGTTTTATTTGATTATACTCACCTACAATCCATTTTTTTCATGGCATTTCCTTTATTTAGGTTAGGATTTTTTTGTCATTGTATGTCATTTATTTATTTCTTATGTAAAGTCTCATCTTTTTATCCATGTGTCCCCTTGTTCAAACACCCTTCCTCCTCCCACACATCCCAGTCATTCTCTCTTCTCCCCATCTCCTTATCTCCTCCCAAGCAAGGGCAGGAGGTCCCAAGGTCCCAAAGTGGTTAAGTTCAGCATCCACACCAGGCAAATCTGCTATCCTCATCCCAACATCAAGACCAGGTATTCCTCTGGAGGGTATGGACTCCAAGGTGCTTCAGATCCCAAGCTGCTGAGTTGTTGTGGTTTGCAGTTGGGATGTGCTTTGCTTTTTGTTTAAAGTTCACTAATGAGTGAGTACATCTCATACTTATATTTTTGGCTTTGTGATACCTTGCTCAGGATGATATTCTTCAAATTCATCCATTTGCCTGCAAATTTTAGAATATCATTTTTTAACCTTTCTTTTTAAAATTTTTATTTATTTTTGAACAGTACTCCACTGAGTAGATGTACCACGGTTTGTTAATCTGTTCTCCAGTTTAGGGGCATCTAAATTGTTTCCATGATCTTGCCATTAAAATAATGCTGCTATGAATATAATTGAGCTAATGATTTTGGAGTGTGAATGTGCATCTTTTGGGTATATGCACAGTAGTGGTATTGCTGGATCCTTGGGCAGATTGATTCTCAATTTTCTGAGAAACTGCCATACTGCATTCAAGAGTGGCTGAACAAGCTTACACTCCCACCAACAATGGAAGAGTGTTCCCCTTGCTCCACAACCTCTCTAGCATAGGCTGTAATCTGTGTATTTTATCTTGGCCAAACTGACAGGTGTAAGGTAGTATCTCAAAGTTGTTTTCATTTACTTTTCTCTGATGGCTAAAGATGAGCACTTTTTCTATTTTTTTTTTTTTTTTTTTTTTTATAAGCAAGAACCTGGAAACAACCTAGATGCCCCTCAACTGAAGAATGGATTAACAAACTGTGGTATATCTACACAATGGAGAACTACTCAGCAGTAAGAAAAAATGATATCCTAAAATTTGCAGGCAAATGGATGGATTTGGAGAATATCCTCCTGAGCGAGGTATCACAAACTCAGAAAGATAAGCAGGGGATGTACTCAATCATTAGTGGACTCTAAACAAACAAACAAACAAACAAACAAACAAGAAAATAGCAAAGCATGCCCAAGCTGCAAACCACAACCACTGAACAGCTTGGGATCAGAAACACCCTGGACTGACTCCTTGGATCCCACTCCCCTTAGAGGAACACCTGGATCAGTCTTGAGGATAGGGGGAGAAAACTGGATCTGCCAGGAGTGGAAAGTGAACTAAGCAATATTGGGACAGTGGGACCTTGGGACTGCCTGCCGCTTGCCCAGGGAAGGGATGGGGAGTTGTGGAGAAGAAAGAATGACCTGATGTGGTGGGAGGGGGAAGAGACCTTGAATAAGGATATACAATGATAGAAAGTGTGACTTCTTTGTTCATAATAATAATAAAATTTTTTTTCTTTGTTCTGTATGTTTTGTGGCTTGATTATTATGTGGCACACTGACTTTTTTGGGAGGTTAGGTATCTATTTGGTGTTCTGTAAGCTTCTTGTATCTTTATAGGCATTTCCTTCTTCAAGTTAGGAAAGTTTTCTTCTACGATTTTATTGGATACATTATCTGTGCCTTTGAGCTGGTATTCTTCTCCTTCTTCTATTCCTATTATTCTCAGGTTAGGTCTTTTCATGGTGTCCCAGAATTCCTGAACATTTTGTCTTATGGCTTTTTTGGTTTTAGTATTTTCTTTGAGTGATATATCTATTTGAGCTATTCAGTCTTCCACTTCAGAGATTCTATCTTTCATCTCTTGAGTTCTATTGGTTATGCTTTATCTGTAGTTCCTGCTTTTTTCTTCAGGTTTTCAATTTCCATCTTTGCTTCTTTTTGTGACTTTTTTATTGCCTCTATTTCAGTTTTTAGTTCCTGGCATGTTTCTTTCATTTTTTGGTTTACTTATTTTTGGTTTTCTTTCAACAATTTGTTCATCTCTTCCAATTTTTTACATTTTCTTCTATTTCTTTAAGGGAATTTTTAATATCTTTTTTGAGGGCTTCAATGATCTTCATAAAGGTATTGCTGGTGTTGCTTCCTTCTGCTTCCTCTTCATTGCTCTGTTCAGGTCTTGTAGTTGTAGAACCACCAATTTCTTCTGGAGTTACCTTGTTGTTCTTTATATTATTAGATGTATTCTTGCACTGGCATCTGCCCATGGCTTCAGGGGTTCACAATTAGGTGGCTACTGGTCAGTTGTGCACAGGATATGCACAGATCTAAGTCCTAAGTTGTGGCAACAGGGTTTGTGTGTCTCCTGTTGCTTCTGAGCAAGGGGTCTGCTCAATGTCTGACTCTGCTCTGGGAGGGGGTCTGAATTTCAAGTCCTCAGTTTTTCTCTGCTGATGCAGTTGGAGGTGGGGTGGCCATGCAAGTTCTGTTTAATAGGAGCTGGGATTGGGATTCAGGCACTAGTGCCTGCTGACCTAACCTCACCTCTAGGTGCAGTCTGAGTCTGGATTTCAAAGTTGTCAGTCCTCTGTTGCAGCAGTTGGAGGAGGGGTGGCCGTGAAAGTTCCCTTGTTTTAGTAGAAGTAGCTGGAGGAGCCCTCTCAAAGCCAAAGACTATTCCTGTCTGCTAAGGAGTTTCTGTAGACACGCACCACAGACAGAACCCAGTCCCCAAACCTTTCTTCTATTTCTTTAAGGAATTTTTTATATCCTCTTTTAAGGCTTCTATAATCTTCATAAATATGTTCTTTATGTTGTTCCCTTCTGATTGGTCTTCATTGCTCTGTTCAGGTCCTGGTGTTTTAGATCCACCAAATACTTCTGATGTTGCCTTGTTGTTCTTTATATTGTTATATGTATTCTTGCACTGGTATCTGTCCATTGCTTCAAGTGTTCACTCTTAGTCAGTTCCAAGTCCTTTGTTGCTAGGGGGCTTTTCTGTCTCCGGTCTGCTCTGAACACGAGGTCTTCAAGTTCTCTGACTTTGTTCTGGACATGGGTACAATGTTCAAATGACTCTGTCTATATTGATGCAGTTCATCCTGGAGCTAGGGCCCAGCCATCAGAGGTTTCTCCTGCTATGTGTCTGTAGGGAAAGCTGGGGGAGATCCCTCCCAGCTCTAGTCTAAAGCCTGACTGCTGGGTGAGGGCATGACATTAGTGCTGTGGGTGTGACCCCAGCCTTGGGGAGAAACTCTCTGGGTTACTCAGGAGCTGGAAAATGCTCACATCTGGGTCACTTCTTGACAAGGTTCTGCATTTTCTGTATGTATATTTCTATTCTTTATTGTTTTTTGAAAATCAATATCAAACTATATATTAAAATGCAAAATGTCCAGGATAGCTAAAAAACACATAGTAATAAAACTTGTCTTTTCTCTAAAATACACGAAACATAAAAAATACGATCTAAAGCTCCTCAAGCCAGGTTATGCTCAGCTATAGATGAAGAAAGCACACACAGCTAATGCCTACAGATGTATTAGGTCCTCAACAAATTCCTGCTAAGCAACCCTTCTACAGTCAAACCTGAAGTTGGTTTTTGTGTGAGTGTGTTTTAAATCACTTCATTCACCAATCATATTTCAATGAAGTAAGAATGCTTTTTATTAAAGTCCACTAATAAGGGAGTACATCCCCTTCTTTTTTTTTTGGGTTTGTGAGATCTTGCTTATGAGGATATGCCCCATATCCATCCATTGGCCTGTGAATTTTAGTATATCATTTTTTCTTATTAAAGCTGTACATTTTCCCAGCAGACTATAGTTTAAAAGTAGTTTTTAGCTATTTTGAAATATAGGTATGGTTGTAGTTACTGAGTAGACTGACAACCTCTACAATCTGCAGTGTTCCACTATTATGTACAGACAGTATATTACCTATTACTAGGAGTACAAATGAAGCAGCCACTTCATATTCCATTAGCAAGAACTGAGACTCTGAAGAGAGAATGAACATTTTATAAACATGCCAGGTAAGACCTTTTGTTCTTCTATCTCTTATAATCTGTTTATCTACTCTTTTTCCATAATCCCCAAACATAGTTTCAGGAACTGAATTGCAGATTTATTAGTTTAAACTAGATTCTGCATTATCTTCTCCTCTGTGCTTTGATTAGTTTGATTAGTAAGAATTTATGACTTTTGCAAAGAGAAATTTCTTTGATGAACAGTAAAAACTATTTTTATACCTGTGCATAAGAATAAGTATTTAGAATGTAGTTAGAAATTATGATGGTGTAGTAAAATCACAATTTCAATTTCTCCTTAAAGACGCATAAATTCACTAACCTCTACAACTGGCTAGGTTTGCAGTACCAGACATAATTTTTCTTTTTTAAGCAGACATAAACTCCCTCAGGAGAGCTGTGATTGATTACTAAGATTATTTCTTAGTTTTAATGAAATTTTTACCCCAAATTTTAAGCATGTGAATATTGTAGTGCTAATTGGTAGATGTTTAAAAAGAATTGGAAGTATACCTTTGCAGGTATATTTAAAATATTGCTCCCAGTATGTTCTGTTTTCTTCTACGGTTTGAAATGTAAACTCTCAGTTGTTGATTTCTGCTTGCTACCTTTTCTCTAACATCATTTTACTAGTCAAGATTCTCTTAGAATAAGAAAACTTATAGAGTGAGTCTAAATTTTTTTTATTTGTTTTTTTTTCCTTCTTTATTTTGTATTTATCAAAAAAAAACACAGTAAAAAGAATTTAAAATGTGGAAGAGTTAACAATAACTATACAGAGGATAAGAATGATAAGCATGGCTTATCAAGGGTGGAAATACAAATAAGATTGCTACACATATATTTTCTTTGTGTTCATCTTTCCCTCTGAATTTTTTTTTCCATCCCTG